>APFE031002474.1:210385-222658 GCA_000404065.3 Pinus taeda | reverse complement strand
ACAAGTAACTTTTTTAAGATGAAACTCGCGCCTTTTGACCTTTACAGGAGTACGCACCCATCCCTTGAATTACAGAGCATACAAGTACGCAGGTACAATGAGCTTGGGATGCGTACACGGAGGCAAGGTAGAGAGAACCTGCATACCCAGAGATAAACATGATTTTTAATGACTTTCTCTCTTTTTTGAAGTTTGACATGGAGAGCAGAGGTATAAGGCTTGATAAGGAGGATAATATGACTATTGATGGATCCATATTAACTGCAGATAGTCATGGTGACAAATTTCAGTGTAACACTAACTTCAGGGCATGGCTCCGATACCACTTGTAAGGACTCTGAACACCACATATCTCCACAATGATATGATATTGTCCACTTTGGGCCTAAGCCCTCATGGATTTGCTTTTGGACTTACCCCAAAAGGCCTCATACCAATGGAGATATTTGTCCATCCTTATATAACCATGATCCTCCCCGCTTCTAGTCAATGTGGGACTTTGGTCGTATACCCAACAATTCCTAAGGTATTGGAAGTATGGTCAGATAATTTTTATCAACTTGATGTTGATCCATGGACCATTGATTCTTAGATTCCAGGGAGAAGGTATAAAGTTAGGTTTCCTTGTAGGTTATGCAAAGGGACTCATCATAGTCACATTTGCACTCACATGGATGAAGCCTCAAAATTTTTGGAAAAACTTACTATTTCACGACAACAACTTCCAACTAATTACCATAAACGTTCTCCACATCTACCTTCAGTTGATGAAGTGATTGAACTAAATCCAAGTACAGTCAATCTCGTTCTTCCATTAGAGAGTGAAACATGTGTCACTCAAGTTGATGGACCATTTGTTGATCAATTGGTCGAATTGATTCCATCTTCAGTCGATCCCACTCTCCCTTTAGAGAGTGAACTTCATAATGCTCAGGCTCTTCATGTTATCTCATATTCTTCTACACATGGGGGTGTTTCATATGTTGTTTTTGAACCCTATCCAAGTAATGAGGCTATTTATTTTGATTGGAGTAGGCTAACAAATCCTCATATTCCTTCTTCCACCCCTTTCCAAATTATTATGAAGCCTTATGGTAAGAATGTGCATTGTACAAATGTAGATGAAGGTGCTTATGTCAGTATTTTATCCTCGACCAATTGGCAAGCCTTGGGTTCCCCTCATCTTGTGCCTGTTACACAAAATATGTTAACTTTAAATAGAACCGTTATTAAACATTTAGGGATCCTTCCTAAGATACCTATTACCTTGTAAGGTAAAATTGTCTGTACTAATCTTATGGTAGTCCAAGGTCCCTTAGATTTCAATTCTCTCCTTGAGCGATACCATGTCTATTCCATGAAATTTTTCGTATGAACACTGTGATGTCCTTCCCTCATAATGGAAACATTGTGACAATTGATCAAATTTCATATGTTGATCTTTCTTTGAATACCAGTCATCTGAAACCCCTGAATATTCCTTATATGGAAGTGGTACCTAACCCATCACGGGTTAATTATGTGGCAACAAGCCCCATGTTTTCAGTTACTGATGTAAGCAAACCTCTCGTTGTCTTCTCGACTTATTTTGACTTAGATCTGGTAACTTACATGGTTAAAACTTCAATGACAACATTTGAATATGATTTTAGTATCCCTATTGATCCCCTTGACATGTGTTCCTTCCAAGGAACTGTTTTTCGATCTGATGAAGACCTTTTCGAAGCCATGATCAAGAAGTGTCCCTTGACGTGTGTTTCTTCCATATGGAAGCCATGAAAAAATTATATGAGGATAGTTATTTTACTGTGACACCCTTGTTAAAAAATAAAACAGATCCTTATGAGGATGGTTCTTTTACTATGTCAACCTCATTAAAAAATGAAACAAGTGCAAGAGGGTAGTTCTTTTACTGTGTCAACCTTGTTAAAAAATGAAACAAAACCTTATGAGCATAGTTCTTTTCCTGTGCCAAGCTCGTTAAAAAATGAAACAAATCCTCCCCTATTTGATTTGAGTCTTTAACTAGATCTCATAAATGTTAAGTCAAGTCTTTCTGATCTCATAAACAAGCCTTCATTTCATCCACCTATTAGTAACTTGTTTACTTAGGTGAATGAAATGAAGTTTGGGGGGAATGTGCCCTTGCAGTCATTATTTTGGGGGCATGCAAACTAATCTCAAGCACATTTTTTCTTTGTTTCAAGCTTGTGTAAAAATGAAACTTATCTCAAGTCCATTTCAGTTACTATTTTCAAGACTCATTAAACTCATGAATATCCTAAGCTTCTTTTTCTATCTTTTCATGCTCGTAAAATGTACATTAAAATGTCGAGTTATTTCCATCTTTTCCTGCCCGTTAATTAAATTGAAAGTCCGTGAGATGAGTATATTTTTTATCACTTTTTCGAACTCTTTAAAACTTACAAAAAATCAAAACGATAGATTCCTCTTTTAAGCCCTTTTTAGACTCTTGAAATATGAAAATATCGTTGAGTACTTGATTGTTTGAACTCGTAAAAGTAAATGAACAACTTTCCACTCGGTATAGCTTTACCCATTTTATGGAATGAGCTAGGACTATTTATGAAAAAGGTATACGTTGATAAAACATGGTCAATATAGTTCTCTCTTGTATTATTTTATCCTTTTTCGAACCTAAGAGACTAAACATACGAAAAAGAACATGATGAAGTTTACTTATGTTTTTCTTTTGAATCCCTAAAAGTGAAAAACGTCGAGATTTACTTTCTTTGAGCTCGTCAAAATTTTATTATAAAAGAATTGAATGAGTTTGCTTTTTGTGTCTTTTTCAAACTCTTAAAATAAAACAACATTGAGTTACCCTTTTACCAGAATCGTAAAAATTAAATAGTAGAGGACTCGTTAAGCATAATGAGACCGAACCATACCTTCTTAGGGTTGGTTAAAAATACTTTGATGGACTCATCTGAAGGATGAGCTTATAGGACAAGCATATGTTATCCTCCTCAATCTTGTAAAAAATAAAGAGGTACTTGCCAACAATGGTGGGGGGGAATTGGGAAAAGGTGTTCATTTTACATTTATCATAAAGGAAGTATGTCGCTCTTGAACATGACACTTCGTCATACCGGTGTTCAAGTTGGGAAATCCATTTGTCTTACAATTAATCAAACCCCATTGAAAGTATTCACCTAGTTTTGAGTATTATCACTGAGTCAAATGATTCCAAGTCAATTGTCGTGTCATTATGTATTCAAGATAAGTTAAACCGCAGTTCATTTTCCTTCAATCGCATTAGCCATCCCTAAGACAATCCTTGTAAACTATTTTTCAAAACTTGACACTATGTTTCGCGTCGTAGACTTTCCTGTGACAGGTCACTTCCTATCGACTTCAGTTCATCATCTAGAAAACTTCAGTACCTTGAAACCTCCATGCCTTAATGGTAGGTTTCTCACCTTTGATAATAGGTTCTCATCATTGGCCTTAGATCGAACAATTCTATGAGTGTTTGACTTCAGATCACCTATTGACACTTTATAGATTGTGCTGAAAGTATCTTGAGAGACATTGCCATAGTTGGTGGTTTCTCTCATTCTTGTTAATGGTTCATATAATTTATCGTTAATCAAGTGGTTTCTACCATGTTCGACTTTGAGACATTCACTCACATGGCTAGATTCGTATTGTAGATCAAGAAGATGAAAATCAAGACCCTGGATGTAGTTTCATCAGTCTGGGTTGTGAGGAGTTTCATAGTCATGATTATGTAGACAAAATCATAAATGGATGGTTGCTTCCATATATTTTTACTATTGATATGATTCTAGAGTTTTTTCGTACTTATTCATTGAGTTAGATTTACTCTTAGTATAGAAATGCCTACCTCAGTGATGATTATATATATACATTTGCATTGTAATCCTTGAATGTTTCTTGTAGGTTTCTGACCAATATCTCTAATCCAATCTTTATCATGATAAAGCGCTTCAATATTTTAAAACTTATTATACGGATTTCACACTTTAGGGGGCACTCTGTTACACATAATTTTTTTCACCATGACACTTGATTGATATAGATGGATTTCTCAACATCCGTGAACATGTTTCATTGAACTCTCTTAGAGGTCAAACAACCAAAAATACCTTGAATAATATGAGAACCTTTGGAAAAACAACTTGTATACTTTGTTAAGTTGGTCTTGTGCACTTTTCCCTAGAATTTTATGTGCATTCATTGAACTTATCCCTGAGAACAATGTAGAACAGGCGTCACTTATATTTTCCCCATTCCAAGTTTGGGTTTTCCCCAAGAGTCTCCCTGTTTCTTCCCATGTCTTAATACTAAAAGGGCACTTCATAAAGAGGTGTTGGGCTGATTCTTCCTCGATTTTGAACAAAGTGCACCATCCTGGACCCATTTTGTTTCTCTTCTGAAGGTTGTCCCATGTAGGGATTTTGTTTCTTACGATGCACCAAAGAAAAGTCTTGATTTTGTAGGACTTTTTAGTATCTAGAGAAGTTTCCACCACCAATCCTGTACTGCCCAAGCCCTTCTTACCATAAGGTAGTTGTAGCCATACTTTGGAGAGTATTTTCCTATAGGAGCATGTACCCATTTAAGCACATATGACCAATCCCTTAACCGAACATTTGTTCTCTAGAGTTATCTTATATAATTCCGCCATTCCTCTTCCTAATGGGGTTCCATCTGCACATCCTCCACTAATTTTCATCCCTGATGCCATATTTTCCACAGATATTCCCTTACAATCTGATGTAAGAAATATAAACCCTGGGAATTTAAGTAGTTTATAACCTCCCTTGAGAGGGCATAACCCTCATTGCATCCCACCCACAGGTCTATTCCTATTCTGAGCTTCTCCCCATTGCCAATGTGTCAAGCCAATCCATCTTCTATAATACTCAAAGGGTCCAAGGTTGCCTTCCATACCATTGAAGCATGGAAAGACTTCTTATTAGGACTTCGCAGCCACTCATCCATGGGAATCATGTCTATGTATTTCCTTTTGATAACCACTGTCCACAGATTCTCCATTGTTATTAGTCTCCACCCCGATTTTGCTGCTAGTGAGGATGCAAATGTTGATAGGTATTTTATGCCCCACCCACCCCAATCCTTTGGTCTAGAAACTTTGTCCCAGGCTACCCATGGCAACACTAGATCCCCCTTTGTTCTTGCCCATAGGAAATGACTGCACACTTTCTTGATTCGTGAGAGTATTCCTTTTGGAACCGATGTCAGTGAAATCTAGTATACAGGAATTGCAATAAGGACCGATTTAATCAAAACCATTTTTCCCACTCTCGACAACCATTTATAGCTCCAATGTTTTATACGATTTTTTATTTTTGCCAGGAGCCAGGACCAATATTGTTTCTTATAAGACTCTGGTTTAAGATGGAGACCCAGGTACTTGGAACTATCCTTCATCGACTTAGCTTCAAATGGGAGGGTCAAGGTAACCCTAGTAATTTTAATCCCTGAGAGACCTTCTAGAATCATAGATGATTTTTTAGAATTAATACACATTCCTGTTGCTGCTAGGAATAGATCGAGTGCATCTTTTATATGTTTAATGTCACTTCTGCTTCCATCATTGAATAACATTATATCATCAACAAACAACAAATGAGTGATGTACAAATTTATAGCAACTTCAATACCTTTTAGGTCTCCTCTTCTCTTCCCATATAGTATCAGTTGAATGAGACCTTCTGCCGCTAGTAAGAAAAAAAGTGGGGATAGTGGGCATCCCTATCTCAAACCTCTCTGGCTATGAAAGAAAGAGGAATCTTCCTCGTTGACCAGGACAACGAAACTGACATTTGATATGCATCCCATCACCCAGTCTATAAAATCAATATTGAACCCCAAGTGGGTCATTAGCATATGAATACAGAGCCAACTGATTTTTTCATATGCTTTAGATAGATCAATTTTTACGATCGCCCTGTTTTTCCTACTCCACTTGATAATGTGCAGTGTATCCTACGCAACCCCGATTGCTTCATGAATTTTCCTTCCATATAGGAACTCAAATTGTTCCTTAGATATGTTGCTTGATAGGATAGGTTTCAGACGGACTGCAATAAATTTAGTTATAATTTTATAAATGCAATTGCAAAGAGAGATAGGCCTAAATTCCTCAAAAGATGAGGAGTCCTCTGTTTTAGGAATTAAGGCCAGAAAAGTAGAGTTGAAAGGTTCATAAGCCACGCCATTTTCTTAGGATTCCTCCACCACCCCAGTAAGTTCATCCCTAAAAAGGTCAAAGAAGCGCTGGAAGAATTCCACTGTCCAACTATTAAGACCTGGGCTCTTGTCTCTCTGCATATTTTTTGAAACCCCTTCCACCTTCCCTTTTGACACAAGTGCCATAAGCATATTGTTTTCCTCGTCCTCCACATATCGAGGAAAGACTTGGGCAACCCTGATCACCTCTGCAATTGAGACAACATCTGGAGCTTAAAATAAGTTTTTAAAGTGGTTCTTTCCCATAGAGGCTAGGTCGGCAAAAGAGTTTTCTATTCCCCCTTCTGTCGTTTTCAATCCCCATATTGTGTTTGTGTTTTTCCTTCCTTTAGCATAATTTTGAAAACAAATTGAATTTTCATTCCCTGCTGCTAGCCAAATTGCTCTACTTTTTAGCCTACATTGTTCTTCCATATCATTTAGGATTTTCCTTCTATCAGTCTCCAATTGTTTTATCTTCTCCCTCTTTTCTTCCATCTTGTATCCATCCATTTATGGACTTTTCAAAAGGTCTAGTTTCTCCCCTATCTTGCTTAATTCAGATTCTTCCCTAATATTTTTGTCTTTTGCCCATTCTATCATTTTATTCTTCATTCTCTTTAAATTTTCCATAAAAGAGTGGGCTAGCGACAACCCCTGTTCACGGCCCAAAGGCCTCAAAGTAGATTTTACTAGATTGTTGTATGAAGTATCTTTGAGCCAAGCCAGATTGAATTTGAAGGGACACCCTGACTTTTGATTAGGTCCTTTCATTTCCAGTAGGAAAGGCAGGTGATTCGAGTCCCCTCCTACTCCCACCCAATGTCTGAAGGAAGGAATCCTAGAAGCCATTTCCTCTTTTAGGAGAAAGCGATCCAATATCTTAGGTATATTGACCTCCCCCACTCGTTTATTCCTCCAAGTAGGTCTAGATTTCAATAGGTTTATATCAATGAGATTGCCAAAGAAAATCTTGTTCAAAAAAAATCAATCAAGGGATCAACTTGGGCTGCAAAACCCCAGGTCTCTGACAACCCAAACGAAAAGTTCATATCCCCCCCCCCCCCCCGACTAGGTTTGGGTTATTCATAAATGATTTGGAAAATAGGTTATTCTAGAAAAAATCCTATCCTAACATGACCCATATGTATTTAAAAGTAACAGATCAAAGCAGAGCTCCTGTGAAAATACCCCAGCCCCCAACACCAAATCCGATCCCCAAGAGTTTAGTAACTTCACACTGCAGTCTTTTACTCCCAAAGCCAAACCCCCAGATATTCTTTTGGCATCCATACTAAAAAATGTCCATCCCTGTAACATTTTATTAAGAGCTAGTTTCACTTCATCTCCAACTCCCAACGTTTCTTGGAGCATAATAACATCCGGACAGTAATTAAGGAACAAATTTTTTAGTGCGGGTTTTTTAGAGGTACTAGAAAAACCTCGACAATTGAAGGACAACACAATCATTTGATCACTCTAGTTGGGGCCTATGCTACAATAATCGCCCCTTGTAAAGATAATTGTTCCCATTAGCTATGTCAATTTTTGCTCTTAGTTGAGCCTTTGATAGGTATGATTTTCTCCCTCTAGTCTTTCTTTGTACAACTGAATTTTGAAGGACTCCCAACCCGCCAACAATTCCGGGGGTATATCTTTCTTGTCTCAAGAGCGAAGGTTATAGAAGGATTTCTCAACTGGTTTCCCAAAAGAGCACAAGGTCGCATGGCCAACAAGCAAGGTTTGATTTAATTAAATAACCGATATTGATGTAATGATACTATCTAGGGCATCAAACACATAATCAACAAGCAAATTTTGTAAATAAATAGGCCTGGAAGGACCAGGCCTCGAGAGCGAATTGAGAAAAGATTGAAATGATTCATGAACGAAGGAAAGGGGAGTAGAGACAATACCCGCCAACTGTGATGCAGGGAATGTAGCGCCCCTCACCTCTAGATCTTTGCAAATTATCTCCTGAGGCTCATCCTACTCCTGCACAACCACATTCTCCATCTGTGTATCCTAGTCTTCTTGAGTTTCCATCGACACTTGTTCACCTTCTTGCTGACTCCCAGAGCCTCTGCTTGTGTCAATTCCTCCTCTTCAATCTGAGGGCGTTCTAATTTCTAGCTTCCCCTCTGTGTCTTCTTCTCCTTCTGATCCCCAGAGGGAAATCCTGAGCTAGATGGACATATTTATGGCACCTGTGACAATGAAAGGGTTGTTCATAATTGATAATCTGGGTTTAAGTATGATCTTAGTATTGTAGCTTAATTTCCTCAATCAATCCCTCCCGTGGATCCAACCTTACCAAGGTTCGAGCTAGACTCTTATCCCTTGTTTCCTTGAAAGCCATGTCTACCTCAAGACAAAAACCCAAAGTATTTCTAATAGCTCTAAAAACCTCCTCCATCTAGAAATGCGGAGGGAGTCCCAGAAGATGAACCCATACCAGGATCTCAACCACATTTCCTCTCTGAGCATCGAACAAAGGGTTCTACCTTTTGAACAAGATTGGAACTCTCCCAAAACACCAATTTCACTTCATTACCCATTCTAAGGTTTCCCATTTTTTGAATTTAACCATAAACCAACCTCTGGCCAGTGTGGTCATTTGTACTTGTTGGTTCGGAGCCTCCCTCCATGCTTTTGATATCCACTCCGATATGTAATTTGCAGAGTATTTCTTCCCCTTTTCTCTCCCAACCAATGTTACTTCTACAGCTTCCATGACCCTATCAATCTGAATGTCGACTCCTAACATTAGGGGAAATTTGAGGTCTAAAATGGGCCTCCTAAGAAAAATGTATAACAGAAATAAACTTTAGAAGAACCAATAGGATTCAAGATGATGATGTCAACCATGGGGGATGATTTACCATTTTTGGAATAAAAAAAGTAAAAATATTAAAAAATAATAAAACTACTTTTTCAACTCGTATTTTCAACGTATCTCCCTAAGGTTTTACTCAAATTTTGAGCAGGAATACTCGTCAGATGAAAAATGTAATTCCTCATCCAAATAGTATCCATGTTGCATACTTTCGATGGACCCTGCTACACAAAAATGAGAAATACATGAAAAAGCATGATTGCAATATTGTTTTTCATGTATTTCTCAATTTTCGTGTAGCAGGGTCCATCGAAAGTATGCAACATGGGTACTCCTTGGATGAGGAATCAAATTATGCATCCAACGAGTGTTTTCGCTCGAAATTTGAGTAAACCCATAGGGCGATAAGTTGAAAACACGAGATGAAAAAATAGTTTTTTTCTTTTTACCCCCTAAAATTTGATGATGTCATCTAATCTTATTTTATCATTTCCACTATTATTTTATAATTTCCTTAGGAGGCCCATTTTTGACCTCAAAAATCCCCTAATGAACCAGATTCAAACATACCACCTTCCTCACGATTAGCTTCCTTCTCTTCCTCTTTGCCCATGAATTTTATTCTTCTTTGCTTCCCCTGCCTCTGGATGATCCTCCCTTTCATTAGCACTTTCTTCATAGAGTAGCCCTAACCATGTCTCCACTATTCGATTCCAACTATTGATACCCCCTGCAACTACGGCCTGCCTTGCCTCTCCAGGATTTAGGGTACGTTCCCCTACCTCATGGTGCACTGAACCCTGGTTCCCTTCTTCTACTAACATCGTTGGGTTGGGCACGAACCTACCTACTATGATTTGTCCTCTGAAATCCACTGATACTTCAGCTATGTCTTCATGATGGGCCCTAAAAACCTGGAGTGATGTTGCTCCCATCAATTCCTTCAGGGTGTAGTTTTCATGGAAATTAAGGGATTCTCCAGTCTTCTGGTTCAAAGCACTCTTGTATGCAAGGGTACTATCTAACATTCCCCCCCTAAAAAATTCCAATTGTCCCAAATTCACTATCAAACACGACTTTAACCCCTCATTTCCCCTAAAGATGCTACTGATAACAATATCTTCCAGCCATGCAAAGAACAAACCCAATACATGAAAATAACCAGGGTTTTTTTAGTGTAACAGCCCTAAAATAGATATCTAATTACTTATTAACATTAAATTTAAACTATGAAGAGTGCTTACCTGGGCTTACCTGTGGTAGAAATAGGCTTACCGCAACAGGGTTTTGGGGACGACTCTCCTCCCAACTGTAGGCTCAATTGTGCAGGATTCTGCTACAACTGGCCACCCCCGAGCCCTCAATCAACGACCAGTAATCCTAAGTCTTAGTATACCATTCTCCCCAGAGAATGAAAGATAGAATCTCGGAATGGTAGAATGCAAAAATGCCTCTCATATTCCTTACCATCTATTAAATAGAACAACATTGGATGGGAAACCACATGCACACACTCCATGTGTCTACATGCAACTTGATTTTTAGCTTTCTTGTTTTATTTTTTTACTTTTCTTTTGATTTTTTAGCTTTCTTGATTCTTTTTATTGCTTTCTTTGTTTTATTACTATTTATTCCTTTTTAGAGCTTTTAGGGTAGTTATTACTATTTTTATTATTTATTATTTATTATTAAATGGAGGGATATTACATACTCTCCCACTTTAAGGAACTTCGTCCTGAAGTTATTTTTATTATTTATTATTTATTATTAAAGGGAGGGATATTACAGGAAAGAGAGTTGTTTCATTTTTTAATGAGCTTGACACAAGATTAAGAACTATGCTCGGTACACCTAATTTCATTTTTTAAGGAGCTTGACACAGGAAAGCGAACTATGCTCCACTCGAACTTCATCATAATGAACAGGAAGTTGGGGCTTCCAAGAGTGGCTCTCTCGGTGGGAGGTCAACATCTCGAAATTCAGGACCCAATGCCCCCAGCACACTATGCACGACGGCGGCATCGCTGGATACAGGTATGGGATAGGTGGCCACGTAGTTGATTTGCGGGGGTGCAGATACAACTGGTGGATAAAAACTAGGAGGGGACGGCAACTGTGCAGGAGGCATCAGGGGACTAACGAATGACAATTGATCGATAATCACCATTCTTCCATCGTGTGGAAAGCAAACCACACGGAAAAGCGAAGAGACAAGGGCCCCCATAGCATAAACATAGTCGCAACCAAGGAGAAGACTGAAATCTAAAACACCTTGGGTAACCAACACGTCAATATAGATGGTTTTACCTCCCAAAGTAATAGGGAACTTTGGGAGGACTCCTAGAGATGGGCAGGCTCCTCCGTCGAAAGCCAACAGATTCTGCGTGACCGGCCTGAGCTGCGAGGAACCTAAAGCTTGCCAAGTAGTGTACAGCATAAGACTGACCGACGCACTTTCATCCAGAACAATGCCAGGTACTGCCTTATCACAGGCCAGTACCGTAATCTGGAAAGGCACATGGGATGGAAGGCGGAAAATGGTCAGGTGACTCCAATCAAAGGAGATGGCCAAACTACTTGGTGGGGGAATCATATGACCGCCCCCATGCTCCATAGGAACTGAAGAGGGACTTTCGGGAGCAGCTAGGATAGGAGAGTCATTTCCAGACTCAGGGGAATCTGAGGAGACGAGAAGAACATGGGAATTATGCCCTTCCAAAATAGAGTGATCGGGTGGTGAACTCGAGTCGACACTCTTTCCGACCAATAGTTGGTCCGGAACAGGCTGGGCAGAGCCAGGTTCAGGAAGAGGAGGCTGGACAAGAGAGGAATTTGAACCAATCTCGTTGTCAGCAAGGGGACGATCTGCAGTTGCAGAAAGATGTTTATATCTAATGGGGAGTTGGGGTGAGGGAGCCGCGAGACTTTCCAAGATGTCGGAAGCTTTATCCATGAGCGGACAAAGGTGAAGGGGATGATTGCCTTCACAAAGTCTGCAAGGGATTTGAATCTTCCCTTTTCATTTACTATTCCCAACTGATAGGGTAGCATCGCCGTGAGATTCAGAGGGTGATGAGGGGCGGGCCAGATCGCGGGACCATACTTCTAAGACCCTGGGAATGCCAGGACAATCGCGAAGAAGGTGGTCATCCTTGCACAATCTACAAGGAAACTTGACCTTCCGCGGAGGAGCA
>APFE031002474.1:156593-207077 GCA_000404065.3 Pinus taeda | reverse complement strand
GGATAGAACTTTCGGAGGTTGATTGGTTAAAAACTTTGCCCAAAAAGGTTGGCGTGATTGCGACTCTGGGATAGAGCGCTAATGGCGCGCCCCTTTTATAGGATTTTCCTCATTGGCACGGGCATAACACAGTGGACCAGCGCTAATGTAAAAAGGGCTATTTTTAAGGGCAAGGTGCAGGAGATGTCTTCAAGGCATATGCAGCTCATGTTCAAAGGTGAATGATGCAAGTGGTTTCAAGTCTTGTCACTTCTCACAAGTCCCGGAATGAGTCCTCCAAGATGCAGGAGAGGGGTAACAGGGACGGTGACAAACGGTGACAAATTATTGTGTAAGAAGACTACTCCAACTCAATGGAATGGATGAACAGAGATTGCAGGCCCTTCTCCACACAGAGGTAATCCAGCTTCAGAGGAAGATATGGCATGACAAAAATATCAAGGAGAAGCAATTCCAAAAAGGTGATTGGGCGTTGCTTTATGACTCAAGGTATAAAGACTTCAAAGGAAAGCTAAGGATTAAATGGCTAGGAACCTACACTATAGAAAAATGCAATGACAATGGTTCAGTTTTGATCAGAACTATTGATGAGGAAGCCATCCCCATGCTTGTCAATGGACATAGGTTGAAAATTTACAACAAGCCCCTCTCCAAGCGAGATTTCATTCAAGATATGAATAAGACAGTGTTGGTAGTGTAGAAAGTCTCAGCCCCCACCCCACCCACTCACTAAAGAAAAAAAATAATAAGGACTCAAGTGAAAACCTCTATGAGGCGCTTGAGTCCCATCATTGGGTTGAAAACTTCTTTTGAGGTGGCCCAGTGATGACGAAAACAAAAAAAGAGAGATAAAATAAGATCCCTGGGTGAAAACCTCCCTTGGAGGTGCCCAGGGCAGGAAAGTAGGGTGAAAACCTCCTGGAGGTGCCCTAGTTGTCTTTTCAAAAAAAATAATAATAATATAATAGAGAAATAGGAAGAGGAAGTTGACTTTTAAAATGCATTGCAGGTTACAGGTGGACCACAGGAAGCAAAAAGGAGATGCCACAAATACTATTACACATCCTCTACACTCGTTTCCATCACTCCTGACCTTTCCTCCACCTCACAATGTGTTTTTTCCAAACACTATGTATCTTACAGGAGGCCCTGTGTGTTTTATAGGAGGCTCCTGTAGAAATCACAGAGAACTCGAAATGGAATTTAAAAATAGTTTGAGGAGCTGGAAATTTTCATAAAGAGCATGTAGGCCATCCTACGATTATCCACCATCCTAACCCTCCATCCCACACCTGCACCACTTCATTTCCATTGATTTCTTTCCTTCCTGCAGAAAAAACACAAAAACCAGTAAAAAAAAAATAAGGAAATAGAAATAACAGCACTTCCAAAACTCACCTGCAGCTTACCAAATCCCTCTCCAACACCATCAGTATCTCTAGTATCATCCTCACAGTTCCCAACACAAGAATCAGCTAAAAATTTTAGAGGGAGAAGTAGCTACAGTAGCTCCTGTAGGATTTCCTGTAGCAGCTGCTCCCCTTAAAATCAAGCTCCAGCAACAAAATAGGTGCAGCCACAAGAATGCAGAGGATGTTCGAAACAAGATTCAGTTAAAGGGTACCTATACAAAATAAACAAGCCACATATCAAGGAGAAAAAATCATATAGCAGAAGGGATACATGCATGCAACACTGAAATCCGAGCATGTAGCAGCAAGAGAACCAAGCAACACTGCAGCACGAACATTCGACCTGCAGGTAAGTGTCTAACTCTCTCCTCTATTACATCAGTATAATTCAAAAATTGCATGAGCAAATGAGATGGTTAGGGTAAACCAGAAAGGTGGCCAATTAGCTGGCCACCCTCATCCAGTTCGATTGCGCTCATCTGGAGATCCCACCACACATGTGCCTAGTCAACTCACAAAAAATCCAAAAGACAGGTAGTGGCGAGTGTATAAACTCCGATGCAAATTATGGGAAGTGATTGCGGGAAGAATTCATGAGGAGTCATGATGACATAGCAGTGGGGAACAACGGTCCGAATAATGGCAACGTACCCTTTTTTCCAACTCACATCATCGCTAGAATTATCTCAAAATAGACATAAGTACTCCCCCTCAAACTCCTCCACCACCTTTGTTTCCATTTCATCATCGTCCTGGTAGCTGTAGCAAGCTCCATCCCACCTCCATAGCCTTGAAACCATCGTTCTCTATAATTTTTAGTCCTCCTCCTCCTATCAATGTTCTACAAAAGCATTATCGGGTTCTACAGGAGCAGTAATAGGTTCTACAAGAGAGCCTACAGCCAGTTCTATAGGAGGGGCAGTAAGTAGTTTTTTAGGAGAAAACACGGGGTTTTCACTCTAATTCAGACTTGAAGAGGTAGGATCTGTACAAACCCACCTTGTATATTAATATGTGCAAGGAATGATGCAATTTTAAGGAAGAATTAAGCCTGAAAAAGAAGGGGAATTTCATAAAAAATGTTTTGCCTATTTCTTAAAGAAAGAAAAAAAAGAAAAAACATAGTTTTTCTCTGTTTCGTGTTTCTGCAAAAAATCTTGTCTCCTTCTCCACCTATGGTGTTCCAAAAGGGTGCAAGAAAAATGATGGGGATTCATGAGGAAGGAAACCACAAATTTATTTAGGCTCCATTAACATCCCGAGGTAGTAGCCATTTTCACTAGAGCCAATTGGATGCCATTTTTCGAAAAATTTCAAGGGGTTAATGAAGAAGTGGCTCAGGAGTTTTCCCTTTCCTTCGTACCCCACTTAAAGACTCATGCCACTGTTACTTTCAGAGGTCTCACCATGGAAATCACCCCAGAATTTATCAGTAGGGTTACCAGTCTTCCACTTGGATTACCCTGGAGCGAAGATGAAAAGCCACTAGGTCAAGTTGCCAAGAAAACCTTCTTCCAACCAAATGAACACCCTATAGAAGACAAAAATGGCATTAGAAGAACAAGCATACCTTACCCTTGGGATGAGATCAATTACCAAATCATCAAGTACATTTCATGTGAAGGGAGGTATAGCATAGTTTATGACTACCATTTTAGACTTCTCCATGAGCTGAGATATGGCATGGACACTCCCACACCTCAAAAACTCAGCATTACCTATTTTCTCCTATAGTCCCTTATAGACTCCAACATTAAGTTGAAGGCAAGGGTTCCAGATCAGTTGGCTCACCATGGGTTTATTAAACTATTAGTGGAAGAAGCCCTTCACACCTTCAAAATCCCCATAGCCTGGGAAATCTTCAGAAATATGATAGGAGAAGATGACATGAAAGCCCTCACATATGACCTCAATCCTTCTGAAAGGGATGGGGAAGAAAAAAAAGGGGAAGATGAGGAGAAAACGAAAACAGAGAAAGAGGACACCAAAACAAGGAAGGAAGAACCTAAAATAGAGAAGAAAAAGACTAAAGCAGAGAAGGAAGAAACTAAACAAGATGAGAAGGAAACCAAAATAGAGCTAGAGGAAACAAAGCTAGCAGAGGCAGAAAAGATAAAAAGAGAGGAAAAAGGGGCAAAGAAGACAGAAGTGTCTCCTGAGACACTAAAAAGGGAGGAAGCAGTTGTTCTTGCTACCCTCAGCACCCCAGTTAAACCCAAACAAACGAGGAAAAGGGAACCATCAATGTATTTCAGGACTTGAAAAGCACAAGGATAAAAACAGGGAAGCCACTACCATCCTCAAAAGAGCCTATCATAATTGAAGATTCCCCTACTTTCAAAAGGGAAGTATCTCCCTCCAAAACCCCCATCACTTATGAAAGAGGAAGTCTTATATCTTCCACTTGGAAGGAAATAATAAAACTATAGGACTCAAAAATAGTCCTACAAGAGGGAAAGACTACTCTATAGGAGACCCTAACAAAGCTACAGGAGACCAAAAAAACTTGAGAAAAGGGTATAAGAGCAGAGCAAGGGGAAGGATGAAATAGCAGAGACATAAGAACCTGACCCCCAGCCTAATTTGGGCTCTTATTACAACCTTCTTGAAGGGGAAAAAAAATTTCCACAGAAATTTGCAGTCCCACTTTTCTTTGAACTAGAAAAAGAAAGGATAAGGAGTCATAGATGGATGCAGATTGCCAAGTCCAAAGGGGTGGAAGATATTGGCCACATGGAAAACAAGCTTAGAGAAATGGGTAAGGAGTTAAGCACTGTAAGACATACATAAGCAATCAGAAGATCTCACTTGGAAGTAGAAAATGAAATGTTAAGAAAACAGCTACAAGAAAGGGAAACACAATTGGCATGCATGACCAACTGGTCTATGGAGGCACTAAAGTGCAAGACACCAGCGAAATCATATGGAGTATACCTCAAAGACCAGTGGCTATAGTTTCATATCAAGACCTTGGCACAGAGAGGCACCATGCCTTTTCAGGATTCATGGACCTATGTGACCACAGTTCAATAGAAGACAAGGCAAAGATAGTAGAGTTCTATTTGCATAACATGGCCCTAACTGATATGAACCTATGGGACCCCAATGCTAGGTTAGGGGACTTACAGTTGATGGCCATGGCATCATGGATGAGTCATGAGGAAAAAAGGGCAACAGAAATCAAGAAGTTGATGGCAAAATAACAAAATGAACCCATCATGATTATAGCAGAGCCATCAAACCCTATGGCTCTCATTAGCACCCACCAACTTCTTGCAAATAATCCTCAAATTGCCTTTAAATATGTTAATGATCAAGCTCAAGCCATTGCACATTTTGAGGACATGGAAAGATTGCTTGGAGATGATTGTATTCATGCTTGTATGAGGAGGTGGAATACACTGCAACATAGCTTGCAAATCAGGGAGTATCACTCCGCAACTAGGATGAAAGAAGCAATAAGGAGAGTTCCACTGTATAAGCACTCTATGCAAAGTTTGAAGGTCAATTGGATTGGCCTCAAACTAAGTCCCCCACTACTTCTAGGACTGCTAGAGGGCAGAAAAGAGGAAGAAGAAAAACAACAGTGGGAAGAAGTGGATAGAAAGGCAGGATTCCATGATAAGAAGAGGATCTCATGTTAGAAGCATGAGATGTCAGGGAGGCCATCAAGGCTATCAAAGATGAAGAGATGGACTAGTTGCTCAGAGGATGAGCAACACATTCAGTAGGGGAGTGATGATGAGCCCCAGAAATAGGTAATTATATGGGCTCATTTTGCCTCCTAACTTAGCTTAATCCACCATTCTCATTAGTTTATTTCATTTTTTTATTATATTTATGCTAATAGAGTGATTTGGGTTAGTCATTATGCCATGAATTCTAATGTGTTCTTAATGCATATTTTTGGTCAATTTTGGAGACAAAGTCAAAGGTTTAATGAGCATTTGGCAACAAATATTCGAAGAAGACAAGGGAGAGGATTTGTAGGAGGGTTTCCCCCTCATTTATGACTCCCTCCTTCAAATCCTCCTTCAAAAAGCTCAGAGCACAAGCAGCTACATCAAAGCATCAAAGAGGCATCCGAGCAAGTGAAGAATAATTGTTGTTTATCTCAAGTCTTGGGAGCCAAGCCTCCTTGATTTTAGGGGAGCTATTGAGAGCTCCAGTTGGATAAGTAGAGAGGCCTAGGGCCTCATTAGGTTGTTGGATGTGAGTCAAATTTTCGCACTTATGTTGCGGCTTTTGCTTAGGTCATTTCGAGCTTACTCTTGTGGATAGTTTCATGCAATGTGACTATTATTTTGATAATGAAGATGAAATATTTTTTGAGCCAGCACCGAGTTACCTCAGAGGTCTAAAGCTCTTGGGTTAGGGCCCAACCCAAGCTTCCCAGCACCTCTTGTTTTGTATTTATATGTTTTGTTTCAGTTTATGGATTAGTTGTTGTTAGATAGATTTCTTTCTTGGTTAGAATAGGTTGCTTTTTGTGATTTACATAGCTGTTTCCATTTCAGATTGTTGAAGTAGGTTAAATAGTGTTAGGAGAAATATACAAAGATGCCATCAACAGAGCCTTGACCTCCTTTCCTCCCTTTGGGATGATGAGCTGAGGTCAATACCCTCTTGCTGCCACAAAAATACAGTTTTGCCTTCTCCATGTAGTTTCTAGTGTTATAGTTTGATTTAGAGGTTAATGCTTTGCTTCAAATCAATTTTTCCATACTCATTTCTATTTCTAC
Source organism: Pinus taeda (assembly GCA_000404065.3). NCBI lineage: Eukaryota > Viridiplantae > Streptophyta > Pinopsida > Pinales > Pinaceae > Pinus > Pinus taeda. The sequence goes on along the minus strand of APFE031002474.1, from coordinate 200,923 downwards.
AATAAATCTCTTTCCATTCTTTCCTTTCCATACAGCATTGTTCAACATTTTTTTAGGTTAACATGAGATACAGTTATGTTTTTTTGGTGCAGCTAGTTTTTTTGCTGGCCCAATTTTAGAGTTTGATTTGCAACTCTCTTGCAGTACATCTCTACTCATAATAAGTCAATAAATCAGCCATCACCAACTCTCTTTGCTACATGCTCCACAGGTCATGCACAACCCCTCATAAATCTGCCCTAATTTTCTGCACTTTTTTCATAAACTTTCCTCTCGTCCCTTGAACAAGTCCAACAATCATTCCCTTCGCTAATCCTCCTTGATGAACCTCAGACACCTTAACACGTCCTTCTAGCCTTCATCTACACTTTCCAACCATTTTCACACCTTTAAAACCTCTAAAATAGCCCTCGGCATCCTCCTATAGATCCTCCTGTAGATCCCCAGTAGCCTCCTATAGAATTTCTTGTAGGTGACTTTTTGAAGTCCGACTGTAGGGAAAGCCTCCAAAAGGTTGCTAGAGGCCTCCTAGGACCCCTCCACACCTTCCTATACCTCTGAAAATCCCAAAGTCATCCTCCATCACCACCTAATCACTGCCACATCCACAAACAAATAAATTACATGCATGGCAATTTCACATAAACTACATAAAACCCAAAAAGATGTTTTTTCTCATTTCCTTCTAGAAATAGCTTGAATAGATGTTGTTTATTTCCTAAGTAGGTAATGGCATTCATTTTATGGTTTTTCATCTCTCTTTCTGCAAAAGTAGGGTTAGTTGGTTAATTAGGGTTTGCTAGGATTACTTCACATTTCAGCCTTCCTTCTCTTTCTGCAAGTAGAATAGCCTCTCTAGAGTAAGATTTTTTTTCTTTCATCACATATAAAGCTTCTTCTGGAATTCATAGAAGTTGGCTTGAGCTCCTAGTGATCTTGTGCCAGCTGAACAAGTGACAGCCTACAATAAGAACTAGTACTTGTGCACAGCACCGTCGCTTCCAAGTTTGTTATGAACTACTGGGTTGATAAAAGTAAAGTAGGAAGCCCCGAGAGTTGCAGTATTATTGCTGCAATACTAGTCCCCACCAATTACCCCTAGGAAAGAATGGTTTGATGTGTAAGATGAGAGTATATGTTGGATGAAATTATTACCAGGGGGATGGTAACATTTATCTAGTCCAAGTATAAGGAGAAGTTTCTAGAGTAAGAAACATATAAATGTACTTTATGTTCTAGGTTCGACATAAAAATAAGCTTCAATTGGTGAGATAATAGAGAAAAATATAAAAGTAGATTTTTTTCCAAAAAATGCTCTATATGAGATTGCAAGTGAGAATCCTAAAGTTGAACATTGCATTTAGTGTAAAATATGATCATTTGTATAGGTTTCAAGCTGCTACAAGAAAACAATGTGCATTGATTGCAATTGCTAACTTTGTGAGGTTGATTTTGTGTAGAAGGTTTGGGCAATTAAACTTTAGAGACCTTGGTTTGTTAAACAAGTTGAGGATGATTCTTGGTCTACCCTATATATAGGAAGGAAAATAAATTTGTAAATCCTGTAATATGGGAAAAACAATGAGAGTTATTTCAACAAAGATGGAGCTTGGTGAGGGAAACAAGCTCTCGGACTATTGCACCTTGATACATGTGGTTTTACGGGATTGTGTCAAATGGAGGTTCCATGCATTTTCTTGACTTTAATTATGGATCATTTATTCACCAGAGCTAGGTCTTATTGTTAAAAAATAGCTTTTGTACATTGTTATTGCCTTGAAAACCATTATTAAGTGAGAAAAATATAAGAAATTTAAATTCCTAAGGCCATGCAATATTCTAGTATGTGTCAAGAAAGTTACTTGTTATTGTTAAGCATATGGCATTCAAAGACAATTTATTACAACTTAACACTTGTAACATAATGGAGTGGAAAAGAAGGAAATTGAGATGATTATGGATAATGTGAGAAGTATACTTAAAGGGAAAATTATACTACTATTTATTTGTTAAACATTTGTCTAAGTAAATTTATTTGTGGGGTCACACTAGAAGAGTCTTAGATAGGAGGAAAGTATCAAGCAAGACATTTGTATGTTTTTTATCGCATAACTTTTCTTTATACACCAAAATAGAAAAGGCATAAATTGGATGATTGTAGAAAGAAGTGCATATTTACTAACTACGGTGACAAGTTTGGAGCATGCAATTTTTATGATAACATATTAGATAATATTGTCATTAGTAGATATGTATTTTTCGCTGAAGCTTACAATTCCCTTAAAGATATTTTTTTCTCAAATAGAGTATGATGAAAAAAAGAGACATATGGAGATTGTTGAAACAACACTGGAAGTAATAACTGAGACTGATAGAGTTTTGGTCAAGTGCCCATAAAGTTATAGCATCATCATTAGGGATGTTGTGATGAAGGAATTTCCCAGTAGCTGAAAATGATTTTAAGGAGGACCTAGGAAATATTCAAGACCAAAAGTTAATGGGGTAAATTTTGTTTTTATGAGTTCCATTTTTAATTCATGGGAACTAATTGCCTTTAAAAAGTCAAGAAAAGACCATAGTAAATCAAGCCAATGGAAGTTGACCAAAGCACTCATACAATAGCATGTGGATGTTGGATAGATTTCCTCCCATAAAAGAGGATGTAGGTTGTAAATTGGTTTACCTTCCCAAATATAAGGTAGATGAAACATTGATAAATATAACCTTAGTTAGTTTCAAAAGGCTTTGTGAAAAAAGGAATGCATTGACTGTGAAGGGACTTTTGCTCCCATAGTAAGAATGATCACACATTAGGTTGTTTTTCTATGGAGCGGGGCAATTTGGCTGGAAATTTTTCCAAATGGTTGTGGTTTTCTTTTTAAATCAAGATTTTGTATAGGATATGTACATGTGGCAACCTCAGAGTTTTGAGGTCAAAGGAAAAAATGTCTAGTTTGTAAATTGACAAAGACTCTTTATGGTTTGAAGTGACCACTTAGGACCCAATATGTAAATACTAAAGATTGATGACTACCAAACAACCATAAGTTTCAAGTGGAATTAATGTTATCAAGCTTAAACCAATTGATCCTAAAAATTGACACCATATTGGAACCATTAAGAAACTAAAAACAAAATTGGTAGGCAAAAATATTATAAAATATTTAAATCTATGAAAAACACATGAAATTGTCTAAAAATCATATCATTTGGAAATTTTTATACTATCATCATCAAATTTTGGCAGATAATTTTTGGTCGACTTGCAAATTTTTACTATTGAATTGTATTTTTGAATGCATAAATGGATTCAATGCCCTCAAAAACCCCTATTGCACTTAGATTATGCAATCTAAACAATCGATATAAGCATTTTGATAATTCTTTTGGCTTTTTTACTAGATTTTGAGAAGAAAATGCATTGACAATGTGGTCAGAAAAAAGTCCAAATTGCAACATGTTTAGACTATGCTAAAATATAGAATATCATGTACATCAATATATATCCTAACTGTTAGACACCATGTATGAATTTTTTTCTCATTTGTACAACATTGTAAGGAAGAATAGAGTAAAACAACACCAAATACAATAAATATATGAGCCAAAATACATTGGCATTAAAGTTCTAAATGGCCCAAAGAATCCAAAAATTTTAAAACTATAATTTACAATCAAATCAAATTACTTAATCACTCAAATTTAGATCCCTTGAAATCTTTGTTTGGGTATGTTGGACATCTTGACTCAATGTTGAAGGTCCAACACCAATGTTCATATCATGTGGTGGTGGAAGTGACTGCAAATCCTCTAGGATAATTCCACCCATGATAGAAGGGGGGCATCATTAAATAGATCAAAACTAGACTTTAGGTAGTTGTAGGGTTTTATTTTTTTGTTGTTTTGGGGTAAGGAGATGCATCTATACAAAATCAATCAAATTGATGGGTTTTGACTAGTTTTATCTTAGAAACAATATTTTTTAGGAGTTTAAGACTATTTCATAAGAAAGCTAGACCATTCTAGTTTAGTATATTAGTTTTGATTGGGAGCCTCCAAACATTGGTCTAACAGATCAATTTAACTAGTTCCATTAACATCAAGTGAAGCTCTTCGTATATGAAATTGTATTATAAATTAAAAGAAGATGGCTTGTTTATTTTAGATGCCTTTATGCGCATTCTTATAGTTATAGGTAATAAAGATAAGTTAGTATGACGAATGTTGTAAACAATATGTCATTGAATATATCATTGAGTGTTTGGAAAGAAATTTCTTAGCAGCATTGAGGAAAGCATTTACAAACTTAAAAAATACAAAAACAAATAATTTTCTTTTTCAAATTTTTAAACATATAAAATAACAATAAGCTCAAATAAATGTATTGACACGTAAATATGAATAGAAATTTGATATATAAGATGTTAAGTGATACATATATGAAATTCTACCACGAGTCTTGACCCCTTAATCTCAAAAATTATCAAAATATATAATAATATATCTAATCATCGTGAGTCACCTACATCGGAACTAGACAAATATACTATCAATTCCATCTACCATTTATGTGAACAAAGGTAATGACTCTTCCTATACAAGAAGAAGGTTCTATGATGAGTGGAAGTGAAAGTGGAATGTCTAGGCTACTAGTTGCCTCTGTCTATAATTGTGAAGGTGGTCGTGCACTCTCAATATCCTTATTTATAACTTATTATATTAGAGCATCTTTCTCTACCACAACCCCTCACCTTCTCCTATAGTGCATCCTCCTCTAACCACACAGGGCCTCCTACATGACAAGTCTCTTTGTCTCGACCCTCTATATAGATGTAGTTACAATCTCATCCAAAAAAATGGCCTCCACTTTAATTATTCCCTCAAGTTGCTTCACCCACATTTAGGATTCTAACTTGCATGATGATAATTATAACACTATCAAAAAACACATTGTAATAGAATTTTTTAGTGTTAAAAAATTGACAATTTTCAAAAAAAACCTCCATTCCAACTTTAGTGTTAAAAATTTGACAATTTAAAAAAAAAACCTCCATTACAACTTGCTCCATTCGACAAGGAGGTTTTAGTGGAACTTTAAACAAATGTTCCTTATAAATAAACAAATTGGGTGGCCAGAGGTTATAGCTAAAAAAAAATGCGGTGCTCTTTGTCAGTAACACACATTCGTAGATCATTCGAATGTTTGCATTGGCATGTTTATACTTGAAACTAAAAGCACCCATGCTACTACAAGTATTACACACAATATCCATCTTTATGTCACGGGTTATTGTGTTTCTTCTTATAGTATTATTTATCTTTTTGTTTCAAAAATCATCGGTGCCTATACACTTTTTGTTTATAATTTATGTAAAGCACCATTATGTATATTGTCGCTAAAGCATTGACGTGGTTTGTTTATTTTAATGTCAGCATTGTTGTGTAGACGATTATAAAGTACCTGGTTATTGAAAAGCACCTCCGTGGTTATTGAAAAGCACATTGTAATATTTTAAAATGATAAATATAATGGTCAGTTTTTATTTAAAATGATGGTGCTTCTTACAATTGTATCATGGATGCAATAATGTACTTTATAGGCACTAGCATGTGCTATTCGCAATAGTACACTTACATATATTTTGTGGTAGGTAACATTTAGTAAGTTGAAAATAATAGAATGTATTTATATGTATATATTTTAATCAATTTGATAAAACAAATTTCAATTAGTTTTCCAAAAATTAATTATTTTTATAATAATATTGGTTTTTAAATTTTATTATTGTGTTTTGTTATAATGATCACATTAACTTATTATCTATTTAGTGGATAAATTCTCTATTGATTGTAGTAATGTAATCCAGTACATGTATTAATTAATTGGTAATGCAACATTTTACAATATTGGACAATGCAATATAATTCAAAAACATTTTTATTATATATGAATAGGAAAACCATCTTCAAATAAAATGGGACATTGTAAAGGTCCACTGTTAGGGTCTCACCCTAACCCCCTTATTTATGTAATAGGATCGAGTCATAGTTATAGTTAAGTAAAAAGTCAATAAAGTCCATATTAATAATTGTAAGTGGTTAACCCGCATTTAATGACGGGACCACAGTTAGTTGCAAATGGGCCATGGTATTAGATAGATGGTATTGCCCCATGGTATTGCATGTATGAATCCTATATAAAGGATAGAGACTCCCTATGAGGAGCATTGTGTCTTATTTTGCAATCGAGCTCTGCTCTATTGGAGGTTGCCCCCTCAAAGAGGCAAGTGAACATTGCTTTCTAAATAATAAAATACTTGCTGTTATTTCTCATTGTTCTATGTTTTGGGTATATTTCTTCGCATATTTGGTATTCTGGTATCGTCTTGCGGGTTAAGAACATAACAAGTGGTATCACAGCCAGAGATCTCGAGTTTGAAACACACTGGGCTCCCGTTGGGGGGAGATTGTTGGCTCCCCGTTAATGGCGATGTAGAAGGTCAATGCTCCCCAATTGTTTTGTGGCATGTTCTTAAATATAGCAATGTTTATGTTTACTAACACTTGCGGGTTTTGGTGTAATGGCAATTGTGTCTCCAACAAGTGGTATCAGAGCGCTTTCCAGGGCCGGTGGGATCCCCATTTTTTAGCAATTTTTTTTTTGGCTAGAGACGTGTTCCTGCGTCTTTAAACCACGGGATCTGTCGTTGAGTGCATAAACCCGTGGATTTGGGGAGGCATGCATGCAAGAAATACAAGAGGTGGTCACGCTTGTTGCACTCCCTTGTAACCCCTGTGGGTAGCCCTTCGAGTAGTAGTGCATTAGACAGAACTGCACACGGACTATCTTCCAAGTACCCTCTAGGTATATCGAAAGCCCGCGATGAGGCATATATTGGCAATGAACACAGTGAGGGTGAATCTAGCCACTCTCTTCACCTCTGGGGCACCCATCCGTCTGCGACCACCCAAGCTGGACATGCATAAATTTGATGGCTCTCACTCGGCAGCATGGATAGCACAAATGGAGAAATATTTCAATCTGAATTACATCCTAGATAATGCCACTTAGCTTAGTGTGGGAAGCATATACTTGGACAATGAAAGATGGCAATGGTGGCAATGGCATCAACGTTGCTATGGATGGCCTTTGACTTGGGGCACATTCAAAAAAGCTCTTGTGGATCGCTTTGACCATGACTCTGCTTTTTTGGGTCATCTCACTAAGCTCCGACAAACTGGAACAATGGATCAATATATTACAGCCTTTGAAGCCTTAGCTTTCTGCACTTTAGGTCTATAAGATGAGTTCTACATGGAATGTTTTATTAGTGGTCTTAAAGAGGCCATACAAGCTCACATCCAACTGCACCACCCTCCCTCATGGCTGGAGGCTTGTAGGATAACTCGTGAAGTAGAACGTGCATTAGCGGCCCAATCCAATCACCCAAATTTCACTGCCAAGGGTTGCCCCCCACAGGCTCACAGCACTACCCAAAAACTTAAGGTTCAAAAGGTGTCAACTACAGAAATGGCAGAAAGAAGAAAGCAGGGATTATGTTACTACTGTGATGAAAAATACTCCCCCGGGCATAAATGCAAGGAGCCCAATTTTTTTCAAATTGATGCTACTGATCACAGCTCATCGAAGGAATCCCCACCACTTGAGGAACCAAAGGAGGAAGAAGAGGACAACCAGAAGGACAATGTAGCTGAAGAACTAGTTATTTCGCTACATGCTTTGGCATGGATTTCTTCGCCTCAAACTGTCAAAATCAGAGGTTTTATTAAGCATCGCCCAGTAGTAGTCTTGATTGATAGTGGAAGTACACATAATTTTATCCATCAAAGAGTCGCAAAAGCAGTGCACTATTTTGTATGAGCAGTTTCTAACTTCCAAGTCCAAATTGTTGATGGGGGAACAATGAAATGTGAAGGCTTCTATGAAAATGTAAAACTTCAAATGGGGGATTATCAGTTAAAGACCCACATGTTTGCCATACACATGGGAGGGTGCGACATTGTCCTAGGTGTTGAATGGCTTCACACACTTGGCCCAATCACAATGGATTTCCAGGAGTTATATATGAGCTTTAAGCAAAACAACCACACACACACCCTCCATGGACTCCAGGCAAGAGCTCCCTCTATCATTAGCTCACATCGGATGGAAAAATTGTTAAAAAAAGGGCCATCATGGAGCTATAGCTCAATTTAATGCCATCCAGGCCTTCAAACCCAATTCTCTTCCTATTCATCCTAAGATGCAACAGATCTTAAATAACCATCTGCCAGTGTTTGACAAGCCTCATGAGCTTCCACCCTCGAGAGGGGAACATGATCATAGCATCACTTTGGTCTCAAGGGCCCAACCACCAAATGTGCACCCACATAGATATCCGTTCACCCAAAAGAATGAAATAGAAAAAATAATCAAGGAACTTTTGGAAGCAGGCGTCATTCGTCCTAGCATTAGTCCTTATTCATCACCAGTGGTCATGGTGCTCAAGAAAGATGGGGAATGGCGTATGTGTCCAGACTTCAGGGCCCTCAATAAGTTGACATTCAACGATTTCCCATCCCGGTTCTTGATGATTTGCTGGATGAACTATATGGGGCTCAATTCTTCACTAAGCTTTATCTTCGCTCAGGGTACCACCAAATTCGCATGAAAGAATTCGACATTCCAAAGACTACTTTCAGAACTCATGAAGGCCATTATGAGTTCCTGGTCATGCCATTTGGTCTTTGTAATGCCCCATCTACTTTTCATAGCCTTATGAACCACCTGCTCAAACCATATCTCAGAAAATTTGTCCTTGTTTTCTTCAATGACATCCTCATCTACAATTGCACTTGGGTCGCACATCTTTAGCATGTAGATCTGCTCTTGCAACTGCTCCACAAGCATAAATTATTTGTTAATATATCCAAGTGTTCTTTTGGCATGGAAGAAGTTGAGTATTTGGGCCACATTGTGGGGCGTGAAGGTGTCAGGGTGGACCCCAAAAAGATCTAGGCAATGCAGGATTGGCCTCAACCTAAGACCTTGAAAAGCCTGAGAGAATTTTTGGTTCTTATGGGCTACTATCGCAAATTTGTCCACAATTATGGTCGCATTACGAAGCCCCTCACTCAAATCCTCGAGAAAAATCCATTCCTCTAGAATGATGAAGCACAACAGGCCTTTACAACTCTCAAAAATGCCATGTGTTCCACTTCAGTCTTACCACTACCCGACTTCACCAAATCTTTTGTCATTGAATGTGATGCTTTGGGTACGGGTATTGGGGTAGTCTTAATGCAGGAAGGTTGACCCTTGGCCTTCACAAGCCAACAACTAAGTGGGAAGAATCTAGGACAATCTACCTATGAGAAGGAGATGATGGTCATCTTACATGCAGTAGATACCTGGCGACCTTACTTATTGGGGCAACGGTTCCAAATCCACATAGACCATCAAAGCCTTAAATATTTTTTGGAGCAACGGCTATCATCACCACAACAAAATAAATGGCTCGCCAAAATGCTAGGATATGATTATGAGATAATTTACAAGAAAGGGCGTGAAAATGTTGTAGCCGATGCATTATCTTGCCAATTTGAGGAGGAAAGTACCCTGCTCACAATTTCCCTTCCCATTCCAGAATGGATTGAAGAGGCTCGCAGGGAATTGTTTTCACATCCCTGGCTCTCCCAACTCATTACTTAATTGCAGGCAGATCCAAATTCCACAAAGGGCTACTCGTGGCAGGATGAGAGTCTTCTCTACAAGGACAAAGTCGTAATATCACCAAAATCCACCCTCAAAAGCCGCATTTTGGCGGAGTTGTACTCATCCCCCACTACAGGACATTCAGGCTTTCAGAAGAGGTATGCTCGCACTCGAAGATCATTTTTTTGGACAGGCATGAAAAAAGACATTCTTACTTTTGTAGCGGAATGCGACATCTGTCAGCACCATAAAGGAGAGACAGTCAAAGCACCATGCACATTACAACCATTGCCCATCCTGACATCAATATGGATGGAGGTTTCTATGGATCTCATTACAGGTCTTCCAAAGTCAGGAAACAAGTCAGTCATCATGGTGGTTGTGGACAGACTTTCTAAGTATGCTCATTTTTGCGCCCCACCCCACCCCATTACACTGACTTTGGTCACTCAATCTTTCATGGATCAAATCTTCAAATTGCATGGCATGCCCACTTCCATTGTGTTTGATCATGACCTGGTCTTCACCAGTAATTTTTGGTAGGAACTCTTTAGGCTACAAGGTACCCAAATAAAACTCAGTACTTCCTATCATCCACAAACTGATGGTCAAACTGAAGCAGACAACAAATGTCTGGAAACCTACCTTACGTGTTTCACTTCAGAAAAGAAACATCTCTGGGTACAGTGGTTACCTCTAGCTGAATGGTGGTATAACACGTACTATCATGCCACCACCAAAATGACTCCATATGAAGTAGTTTATGGTCAACTCCCTCCTTCCCCTACTTCTTATATCAAGGGGTGCTCAAAGGTACAAGTAGTGGATCAACTCCTATAGAAATACACAACCATGCTTGCCCATCTGAGAGAGAATATTCATCAAGCTCAAAACCACATGAAGCAACAAGTAGATCAGCATCGCTCAGAATGCCAATTTCAAGAAGGGGATCAGGTATTTTTGAGGCTGTAACCATATAAGCAAACAACACTCAAAGACAAGGGTTGTCAGAAACTATCTCCAAAATTCTATGGACTGTATCAAGTACTTCAGCACATTGGAGAAGTGGCCTACAAGCTAGCTTTGCCACCCACTGCAAAAATCCATCAAGTTTTCCATGTATCATGCCTCAAGAAAGTGATTGGGAACAATTGCAGAATTCAAACCAGTCTACCTGAATTGGATGAAGAAGGGTCAATTTGGCTCCAACCTGAATAGGTCCTGGACACACGAGAACGGAACCTGTGTGGCCGCATGATCAAGGAAGTCCTTGTCAAGTGGCAAGACACCTCTCCGGAAGATGTAACCTGGGAACTAGCCACTATTCTTCAGCAGTTTCTGCAGCTTCATCCTTGAGGACAAGGCTATTCTTATGGGGGAGGGCATGTTAGGGTCCCACCCTAACCCCCTTATTTATGTAATAGGATCGAGTCATAGTTATAGTTAAGTAAAGAGCCAATAAAGCCCATATTAATAGTTGTAAGTGGTTAACCTGCATTTAATGACGGGACCACAGTTAGTTGCAAATGGGCCATGGTATTAGATAGATGGTATTAATAAGAACCATGGTATTGCCCCATGGTATTGCATGTATGAATCCTATATAAAGGATAGAGACTCCCTGCAGGAGCATCTGTCTTATTTTTTAATCGAGCTCTGCTCTATTGGAGGTTTCCCCCTCGAAGAGGTAAGTGAACATTGCTTTATGAATAATAAAATACTTCTTGTTATTTCTCATTGTTCTATGTTTTGGGTATATTTCTTCGCATATTTGGTATTCTGGTATTGTCTTGGAGGTTAAGAACATAACATCCACAATAATAAAAATGTAGCCAACATGTAATGTTTACACTTGTTGGTAACATTTTGTTGTGCAATTGGAACATATGTCGCATACATTAAGCAAAATCTCTAATTTTCATAGGCGAATATTCCAAAACATACAACTCATAATAATATTCAACTATATTGGTTATCATGCATCACTTAAAATATTTTCTTCGCTTGAGCTACATGCATGCTTTATTTCTTCATCAAGTGCAGGTGATATTATACTTGTGTTGTTTAACTTAGTGTTTTGTTGATTAGCTTGTATTTGAGGTTCCATCTCTTCATTTTCTGTCTACAAACATGAAATAAATTGTAATTAGTACATGTACATTTATAAATTAAAATATGCATGATTTCATAAATCTAACAACATACCAAATCAATGAATGCTTCATGAATAGCAAACATTTTTTCGAAGTCATACTTTATACCTTCTCTCAAAATATCTTTCATTGGCTCCACTCTATACTTTATTTCATACATGCTTAGCATACGATGAAAAAGCATATATATCATTAATGTAAAGGTTTCTTGTATTTTGTTTTGTTAATTATAAAATGATGGAAGTTAAATATCATAGCTACTTTCCTAAGGGGGTTAGATCCAATGGAGGAAAGAAAGGGTTTTTTCACCATTTGGAAAGGTTCATTTCCCATGAGGGCCCCCTGGAGCCATGGGGGTACCTTGAGGTAGTGGTCAAACTTTGGTTGCACCTATAGAGACTATATTAAATAGTTTCATGACCCATGCACACACAAGTGGATCAAATCCCACCCCCATGTCATCCTTTTATTTTTCAATTGGGATTCTCTCAGGTGGTTGGGAAGAATAGTTGTTATCTATAGAAAATCATGTAGATTCACAAGATCATGCAATGTACTAAAGCACATGAAAAGAATTTGCTTCTACTTTCAACCAGCGGAAGCCAATAGATCGATGAAAACAATATGAACAAGAAGAAGATAAATAAATGACACATAACACAAGATGTATCTGGGGAAAGCCACTACTCAAAACCCCGCTATCTGTATTGCATATATCAGAATATGAGTGAAGATACAAAGCTTGTTCTCACTAGAACAATTCCACACAAGTATGCTGAACTCTCTCAACTCACAAGCTAGCTCTTGGCCAACACTTAGCCAATTTTACAGCTCTCCAAGATCATAATCTCTTGTGTAGTTCCTAGGATGAATAGCCCATATTTAAAGGGAATTCATGCTTTTAAAACTGTGTAATCTAAATAGAGGAGCAATATATGATGCATGCATGATATTTACACACCATTAAATAATACCACTAATAGTACATTGTCCATGCACTTTAGTCTCAACTAGGTCTTCCTCTGAAATAACATGCATGAGTTTCTCATGAGGGAATATTCAGTTAACTAGAGTAGCACTAGTGGATGCATTAGTGCACCAACTAAGTGTTAACCCTCTATTAGTTTTTCAAACAGTTTGGAAATAATTTAACCGAACTTAACTCAGTAAATTGAGTGATCTAATTTCCAACTCAATTTAAACTCATACTGGACCCCTAAAACTTAGGGAGAACATATACATGACTACAATAAAAATTCCAACTCAAAATTCCTAAGCTAATTAAGTTAATTAAACTTAATTAACTATTTACAAGTTGTTATGAGAATAGAATTCGATTTTAATTCTTAGTTTAATTCAAGGACAAATTAAACTAGAATTTCTTATTGCCATTTCTTAACACTCCCTCTCAACAAGAAATGGATTATTAGCTACCCGATCCTATATTTGTGAAACTTGAATTTACATCTTGACAATGCCTTTGTTAAAATCTCGGCATCTTGCTCCTCTGAGGGAATGTACTCTAACAACATAATCCTCCTCAATACACAATCTCTGAGATGATGATATCGGATATCAATATGCTTGGACCGTTCATGAAAAAATGGATTTTCAAAGAGTTTGATACAACTTTGATTATCGCAGAAAATCACAGTTGGATCCATCTGTTGACCAAACAAACAAACCAATATCTTCCTCATCCATATGGCCTCACATGATGCCTGACTCGCAACCATGTACTCTACCTTTTTCGAATCAATTGCAACCTATCTTTGTTTCCTATTGTACCAAGAAACTACCGTTGACCCGATATTGAAGATCCCTCCTGGTGTGCCCTATCAGATGGACTCTTTGCCCAATCTGCATCAGTGAATCCTTGAAGCTTCACTCCCTCTATCTGTCTATACCATAATCCATACTAAGAAGTTCTCCTAAGGTATCTCAACACATTCTTAGTCGCCTTCAATATATCTTGGTAGGCCTAACCATCGCTTGACTAAGCTGGTTAAATGCATAGCACATATATGGTCGTGTGTTCACCAAGTACATGAGTGAACCCACAAGATGCCTATCAATTGTAGCTTCCACTACTTCCCCTAAAGTAGCATCCTCCTTCCTCTAGTTACCTGCTAGAGGAGTCTCCATGGGTTTGTTGCTATCCATGCAGAACCTCCTGAGTATCTTGTTGGCATACTTACCCTGAGACACAAACAACTCCCCATCTCCTAGCCATACCTCCATGCCAAGAAAGTAATGCATGAGCCCCATGCCCTTCATCTCAAACTCTTTTGCAAGGTCCTCCTTGCAAGACTTGATCAATTGATCATCACCTGTTGGTATGAGATCATCAACATAAAGTACAATGATCAATAGTTTACCTTCCATGACAATGTGGTATAGATTTGCATCCACTTCACTATTCGTGAAGCCCAACTTGTTGAAATAGCTATCTATCCTGGTGTACCAAGCACGAGGTGCTTGCTTCATCCCATACAACGCTCTCTTCAGTTGGCACACATGCAACTCAAGGCCAAAGGTTTCAAAACCTTCAGGCTTTCTCTATGTACACATCTTCCTCAATCATGCCATTAAGGAAGGTTGTCTTCACATCCATCTAATGTATCTTACAACCCATATGTGCTGATCGTGCCAATATAGAGTTGATCGACGAGTACCTTGAAATAGGAGAAAAGGTCTCATCATAGTCAATCCCCTCTACCTGTGAAAAGTCGTCGGCCACAAATCTAGCCTTATGCTTTTCCACACTACCATTTGTAGCTTGCTTTACCTTGTAAAGCCAACGGGAGCTCACCACTGACCTGTCCTCCAATCTCAGGACCACATCCCAAACACTATTATGAACTATGGAGGCATACTCCTCCACCATGGCATCAACCCAAACCAGTTTTTTGCACTACTTTGTTAAAGGAATATGGCTTTGTCACAACACATTTTCCCATAAGAGCCATGTATCCAATGTACCTCGCAGGTGACCTCCTCTTCCTGCACTGAGAAGTGGATGTTCCCACATTCTCCTGTGTATCATCCAACAATTTGTCAACCTCTTTGGTGCACTTTCTTCCCTCTCTAGAAGACTTTGCCTGAGTGGATGTCTCCACTCCCGAATCCTCTACATGCGTCTGCTCCACATCAATCTAAGGCTCCTCGACCTTTGGATGTAAAAGCTCCCCATCTGCATGTATCTCAAGCTCCCTCTCAAGGGAAACTCGCATGGCCTTCTCCTCATCAAATCTAACATCCCTATGAACCATTGTCATCCTATTGGTCAGCAAGTACACCCGATAGTTCTGAGGTGTATTAGTGCACCCCACAAATATCCCAAACTTTGTTGTTAGATCAAGATTTTTTCATGCATCTTTGGTCACATGGAAATATATCGATGATCCAAAAATCCTGAAGTTACCAACATCTAGCCTCTTACCGGAATAAGCCTCCTCTGGTGTCTTCATCTCAAGTATCCGATGTGGGCTACATTTCTTAACATAAACCATTATGCTGCATGCCTCAACCCACAAGTGTAATGATAGGCCCTGATCATGCAATATCACCCTAGCCTCCCCTACTATGCTTTTGTTCTTCCTCTCGGCCACCCCATCCTACTGAGGGTTATGGGGTGTCGTCAACTCTCGTTTAATCCCTTCCGTTGCATAAAAGTTCTTAAACTCGTTTGAGACATACTCACCACCATTATCACTCTGTAGAGATTTAACCTTCTTTCCTGACTCTTTTTCCACCAATTATTTAAACTCACAAAACTTTGTGAAAGTTTAATATTTTTATGAATGAAAAATATCCAGCATTTATGAGAATAGTCATCAACAAATATAACATAGTACATGTGTTTGGACGTGGATGTTATCGAGAATGGTCCACACACATCTGAATGGAGTCACTCTAGAATATCCTCTACTTGACTATCTTTGTCGTGAAAGGAATACTTGGTGTATTTTCCTAAAGTACACCCCTTTCATGTATCAACTTGCTCAAGCGTACCTTTGGGAAGACTAGTAGAGATTTATTACAATATCTTCAAAGCCCCATGATGCAAGTGGCCCAATCGTCTGTGCCACAACTTGCCAACATCTTGGTTCTACACCCTCTCTACTTTTTTTCTCAAAGAAGAACACTCCTCTACCTCCATCTTATGGAGATTCTTCACTTGAATCCCTATCTTCTTTACTTGACCCGTGGCTATGTGTTGAAGGAACACCTTTCCTTTTGAGAGGATCACATCATAGCCTCTATCCTCAATCATGGCAATGGATACCAAGTTCTTCTTCAGTCCAGGCACATACATAACATTCTTCAAGGTGAGTGAAGCCCCATGCTCCCTCTTAAAAGTAATAATTCCCAATCCAGTAACGCTATACTTCTTGTCATCACCAATATTGATATGCTTCTAGAGATATTTCTCCTCCAAGTCACTGAATAACTCTTTGTCGCCAGTCATGTGGAATGAAGCTCCATTGTCTAAGTACCATACACTTCCCATTATTGGTGACACCATGCATGCAATGAGGGAAAATTCCAATTCGAATTGAGAGGCCAAAGCCTCACCCACCGCTCCTCCTGAGGACTTCTTCTTGGACTTCTTAAGTGGAAAATTTGTAGCAAAATGGCTCAGCTCATGACAATGAAAGCACTTAACTTTTGTCATGTCTTTCTTCTTACCTCCATGATAAGAATCTCATTTTGAATGGGAATCTTTCCATTCCCCCTTCTTCGCCTTAATTTCTAAGGCACAGTTCTCTTCATCATTAGTCTTTGATGAAGAGCCATCCCCGGTGTTCCTCTTGATCTCCTCCTTCATCAAATATGACCATAGTTTTTCCCAATTGGTAGCTTCCCCTAACCATTAACAGAGTCTTGATAAGTATGCTAGCTCTTCGGGAGTCCTAGAAGAGCAAGAGTCACCATATCATCCTCCAAAATCGTGATTCCAACACTTCTAAGTTCATCACAACATTGAGTGAACTTGGTCAAGTATTTTGGAATAGTCTCGCCTTTCTCCATTTTGATTTTTTTATTTTTGTTCTTCAGTGCCAGTTTTCTTTCGTCAGTGTTGTTTTGAACAATTCCATCAATTTTTTCCACATAGCATGTATATTTTCCTTTCCATGAAGACTCGAGACAATGTGGTCTCGAACTCCCTCAAGGATTATCCGCCTCGCCTTTGCCACACACTTCTTCCATTCATCCAAATTATGTGCATCCAATTTTGTTGGCTAAGGAATTTCTTAATCAATGAATTCCTTCAAGCCATTATCCTCTAGCATAACCTCCATTTTGTCCCTACCGGCTATAAAATTTGAGTTTCCTTCCAAGGCATACTCAATCCACAAACTGTAGAATGCCATCTGTCGATCTTGAAGTATGTATTGAAAATTCGAATTTCACCTGTAACCCAAAGCTAAAAACTTTGAAAATATTCTCTAGTGTACTATTCTCAAATCTGATACCATGTATAAAATCTTGTAGATTCACAAGCTCATGCAATGTACTGAAGCACAGGACAAGAATCTACTTCTGCTTTCAACCAAAAGAAGCCAATAGATCGATGAAAATAATATGAACAAGAAGAAGTTAAATTAATGGAACATAACACAAGATGTATATGGGGAAATTTGCTGCTCAAAACCCCGCTATTTGTATTGCATATATCAGAAATATGAGTGAAGATACAAAGCTTGTTCTCGCTAGAAAAAATTTGCACAAGTATTCTCAACTCTCTCAACTCACAAGCTAGCTCTTGGCTAACACTTAGCCAATTCTTCAACTCTACAAGCTCCTAATCTCTTGCGTAATTCCTAGGATGAATAGCCCGAATTTAAAGGGAATTCATGCTTCCAAAACTGTGTAATCCAAACATAGGATTAATCTTTGATGCATGCATGATATTTACACTCTAGTAAATAATACCATTGATAGTACACTATCCCTGCACTCTATTCTCAACTAGGTCTTTCTCTGAACTAACATGCATGAGTTTCTCATGAGGGAATCTTCAGTTAATTGGAGTAGCACTAGTGGATACATTAGTGCACCAACTGACTGTTAGTCATTTATTAGTTCCTCAAACAGTTTGGAACTAATTTAACTAAACTTAACTCAGTAAATTGAGTGATCTAATTTCCAACTCAATTTAAAATCATACTAGCCCCTAAAACTTAGGGAGAACATATACATGACTACATAAAGACTTCTAACTCGAAATTCCTAATCTAATTAAGTTAATTAAACTTAATTAACTATTTACAAGTTGTTATGAGAATAGAATTCGATTTTAATTCTCACTTTAATTCAAGGACAAATTAAACTGGAATTTCTTGTTGCCATTTCTCAACATTATCTCCCCCATCTAGGTTCAATTCCCTATGAGTGACATGATGATGATAAATAGTGATGTAATGGCTATGTGCATATGAATATAGTTGTATTGACCCCCACTCTTTCCCTTGGGTTGAGAGAGAGGATGATTTCCCTTGAAAAAAAAAACATAGCTACTTACAAAATGTACAATTAACCCTTGATACTTCAACATATGCTCACAAGCCATGCTTAACCCTATATCGATCAATTATTCGATTGGCTCTTCTTTGTTTGTTAGCACCTCTTAAAATA
Source organism: Pinus taeda (assembly GCA_000404065.3). Lineage (NCBI taxonomy): Eukaryota > Viridiplantae > Streptophyta > Pinopsida > Pinales > Pinaceae > Pinus > Pinus taeda. The sequence goes on along the minus strand of APFE031002474.1, from coordinate 182,413 downwards.
TCACACCCATGGATGAGTGTAAATTAATTATTTAAATACAATGATCACAATTAATCAAGGCTGAAAACGTAAGTACCCACAAACTTTGCAATTAATCCTTTTCTTCCTTGTCATCTTTTCTTTAAATAGGAATGAGTACATTCTTCTTTGATGGAATCGGTAACTTAGTATACACAGCTACCACTATTTCATTAAGTAGAACAACAATTTCATAAATGCCACTAAGGTCAACTTGACAGCATGTCTCTGGAGACTTGAACCCATGTAGCTAGGGACAAGAAAGATGTGCCATACCACTTGAGCTAAGTTCTTTCGACTTCCTTGTCATCCTATTTTGCATGTTGAATGGATTCCACTTTGTTTTCTTTTCTGCAGCAAAACAATGAAAATTAACATTTCATGCAATAATTAAATTCAATGTACATAAAAGAATATATAAATAATTACATACCTCTTAGGCACATTGTTGTTGGGATGGTTCATCCTACGATGCAATTATATTCATTTCTTTTAGCATCTCCTTATACACATTTTTGGACATCCTTATGGCATGTATTAGTGTTCCCCTTTTTATCCTTTGGAATTTTCATAATCTTCCTGAAAAATAAAAAACGTTTTTTTTAATTGGCATGGAAGTAAATATAGCCAAAAAAATTAATTTAGTAGTTTTTAAGACACGTTATAGAAAAACATGTTTACTAGTAATCACTTTTAAATTATTATTTTTGTTATTCTAGGTTTTTGCTATTGCAAGTCATTAATTTGAATCTGTTGGCATTATGGCTAATGTGTTGTCCTTGATGGAAACCTACTTGATAAATATTTCAACATTTTGAGTATGCAGATTGGTATAAAAGCTATAGGAGATAAGAACAAAGAAATGACATTTCAAAGTTTGATGAAAGTTAAATACGAAGTTTGGGAAAGTATACGCAGATCTTACGTAGAAGGGTCACGTACATATGCAGGTATTGAAAGTAAAAGTCACATACATAATATGCACCATGGTAATATGGATACCAAGGGTATTTACCATGATATTAGCCAATAGTAATGAGTGTGACAATGGTTATTTGATCCCGTCAAATAATACCAATGGAATTACTAAGGGATTGGCCTAAGGTATTGGCTAAGACTAAAGCTATATAAGGAGATGGAGATCAAATTGTTAGGCATGAAAGTATTGAGTTGTCTATGGATGATTTAATTGAAACAGGTGTGCAATATGGAGCAAGAAGAAGACTCATATCTGAAAGCTTTGAAATATGTTGACATGTATTCTTGATTGATTTACTTGTTGAAAATGTCTAATATTGATGAAATTGTGATACTATGATCTAAATGATTTATTCAGAAGTCTATAGTATTGACAGTAAAGGTTGTGGAAAGTGAAATTTTGTTTGCAATGAAAGTTTTTGGGCATCGTCCCATACATACGTGAATCCACTTCTAAAGGGTCACGTATATATTATGCGTAATAATTTTTAGTATGTGCATATTTGTACGCGTGTGTTGTGCATGGTAAGCACGTACATGCGTTGATATTTTGTGTGAAATTCATGTACAAAAACCAAGGTTTGATCTATTGATTGATGTTTACAGATCTAATTATTGATGTTTATAGTTAATGTTATCTAGTTTACTTGATTTTGTCTGTCGATGATGTATTTATCATGATTGAGGTGACTTGGTTGAATTGATCATTTTTAATGGCACAGAAGTTTGACTGATTGTATGATCAATAATTAGTTCGGAAATATGTGATTGATTTAGTGATATGTAGCTGGTGAAATGGTTTATGAATGGTTAAATGATTAATGATTTAGCATTCAGTATACTGAGATTTGTACACAGGTTTTAAACATATAGTACACGTATATATGTGAGTCTTATTCAATACAATTGTGTACATAATTTGATATTTGTTGTTCCTCGTTAGGTTTTGCATTCAGTGACTTGATGGTTCAGAATTTTAGTTGATTTGTAGTGTGATAGTGTCCCAGATTTAGTGCTTCAGTTTGTTTGGGTTTATGGTTGATATGGGTCCATTTTGAAAATTTGATCAAAGGTGGCCTACATGTTGTGTGATTATTGTTTGACAGGTGGATCCAGTCTGAAACATTCTAAGAAGTGGTCCACATGGAGCTAAGGGTTGCAGCCTTTAGAAAGGGGGTAGGAGCTCCCTTCCAAAAGTAGTTGGTAAATGATTTCAGGGGGTTGTAGCTCCCTTCCAACGGGTGCTAGAGAATGAGATAATATTGTAGTCTTCTGCAGGTTGATGCTTGCGTACTAAAAAGAATTTGCATCAATACAAATGTACTATTTTTCTTTATATCATGAGAAAGTAGACAGAGACAGTAGAAGCAATGATTTTCTCCCACATTGGGTTTCCACCTAAAATATTGGTGTTCTATGTGTGTTTGTTGTGATTTCTTTATGTTATTTACTACATATTGAAAGTAATTAATCTATTGATGCACTAATTAAAGATGAGTATATGACAGAATACATAAAAATCATTAAACTAGATATACGTTTGTTTCCTTCTATGGAGTAGCATACGTACGCAGGTTGCATTAATAACAGTAGCGTATATTTTCCAAAATATAAAATTTGGAAGTTTTGAAATTAAAATACTGATTCAACCCCCCCCTCCCCCCCCCCCACCAAAGTAAATTGTTCCCAAAAATTGGTATCAGAGTTGAGTCCCTCAGAAGAAGCTTCATCACTTAAAGGGAGATCCATTAAGATGACTAATCGAGAGGGAGTATCTTCTATATGGCCACCTTTGTTTAATGGAACTAACTTGGTATTTTTGAAAGTCAAAATGAGAGCATATTTGCAGCCACTTGGGGTTTATGTATGGGAAAATCATTAAAGGAAGTTATAAGTATCCATTCTCCATTCCCACAGATGATGCAGGGAAGAAATAGTATGAGACCAATGTAAAGGTAGTCAATGCTCTCTTAGGAAGCTTGGAAGAATCAGAATTTTTGAGTGTTATGCAACTAAATACCGCAAAATCTATATGGGACAAGATTATCCAAAGCAATGAAGATTACAATAAGGTAAAGAGCATTAAACTTCAAATGTTTAGAATTCAATATGAGATTCTCAGAATGCATAATGATGAAAGTATTGCAAGTTTTTTTCCTTAGGGTAGATGAGATCATTAACTCAATGAAAAATTTTGGTGATAAGTAAAAGATTCAATTGTTGTTGAGAAAATTCTAAGATCTCTAACCCAAAAGTCCAATTCCAAAGTCTTTACCATTGAAGAAATGCAGGATTTGAAGAATCTCACTACTGAACAGCTCCATGGGATTTTAACAACTTATGAAATGAGAAAAGGGGGTCCATCAAATATCAAAGAAGAAGCATTCAAAGCTACATACAAAGGAAAGGAAAAGGATAATTTGAAGAAAATAGGTCACATTCAGATGAAGAAGAAGTAAATTTCATGAAGAAAATCCAAGTAGGAACTGGCTAGTTTAAAGGTAAGATTCCTTTCAAATGCTTTGCATGTGGAAGGGTTGGTCACTATGCTTCTAAATGTCCTTATAAAGAAAACCATGAGAAAGGGAAGAATTCTTTAAAGAAGGGGAGGTTTGATAACAAGAAAAGTTTTTATACTCAGAAAGATAGTGATTATCCTTCCAATAATGAGGAATATGAATCTTATCAAGCTTATCAATTGCTTATGGAATTTGAAGAAAAATGTGTAGATGAATATAATGATGTTTTTATGGATGCTCTAGAAGAAAAATATATATGTAAGGAAAATACTCTTATTGAGGAAATAACTCAGCTAAAAATATGTCTAGAAGAATCTAAATTAGTTGAATAAGTTTTGAAGAAACAAGTTCTATAAAAGGAAAGGCACAATGAAAATTTAGAACTTTAAATAATGGGTCTAAGAAGGGAACTTGAGAAAACAAGGGCTCTAAATCTTAGATTTACTAAAGGATCTAAGAATTTAGAAGAAATCATGAAAATGCAACGCTCTCCTCTAATTAAGACAGGTCTTGGATACAATTCATATGGTGAATCGTCAAAAACTATAAAATCTTCTAAAACGGGCACATGAAGCTAACTTAATGCAGTAAAAGGGAGCAGCCATCAAAGTTATATCTCTCAGCAAAAGAATGAAGGATCAAATATATATCAAGAAAAACAACCTTCCCATAATCAAATGGGAAGCTACTCAAGAAGGTATTATACTTCCAGGTACTCCTACTTCAATGTTCAATGCTTCACTTGTCATAATTTTGGTCACAAAGTTTTTCAGTGTGTCGCTTATAAAACTATTATGACTACGGAAGCAAGAAAACAAAAGAATGAGATCGGGGCAAATAAATCTTGTTATAATGTTTTCTCACCTCTTCAAGGTGAAATTGAATGTTCTCTTTGCAGTAAATTTGGTCTTAAAGAAACTGAATGGAGAAGCAAAATGTGACCATCTTATCAACATGAGCAGGAGACAATAACACCTAAGGTATGGAAAAAGAAAACTACTGACTCTAAAAATTGTGGTCTAGCTTTGTATGCAGGGAATCAAGAAAATATATGGTACATTGACAACGGATGTTTGAAGCATATGACAGGTGACAAAGATAAGTTTATGTCTTTTAATGAAATAAAGAAAGAAAAGAATGTAATTTTTGGTAATAACTCACATGTTGCTATCAAAGGGAAAGGAACCGTGTTGTTAAAAAAAAGGTTAAGGCTGGAAATGTTTTATTTTTTGATGGATTAAGATGTAACTTGTTAAGTTTTAGTCAAATGTATGACCAAGGGCATGAAGTTGTTTTTAGATCAAAAAACTATGTGGTAAGAAATTTGGACACATGTAAGATCATAATAAAGGGAACAAGAAATCCAGGCAATATTTATGTCTTGGAAGGAGGACAAGAACATTGTTACTTAAGAAAATCTGAAGAAAGTTAGCTTTGGCACAAAAGGTTGGGACACCTTAGCTTTTCTCAATTATACAAATCAAGCAGAATGGGAGAAGTTCGTGACTTGCCCAACATCTCTCCAACTAAAAATAACATATGCAAATCATGTCAATTTCGTAAGAAAACCACAATTCAATTTAATGCTAAATAAGGCACTTCAAGTAAGCCATTTGAACTTATTCATACTGATTTGTGTTGTCCTATGAGAAAGAAGTATCCTCGTGGTGAACAATACTTTGTATTATTCATTGATTATTTTACAAGAATGTGTTGGATTGGCTTACTAAAATATAAAGATGAAGCATTTGATAAATTTAAAGTATTCAAGGCTTTGGTAAAAAATGAGTTAGATTTTAAAATCAAATGTCTTATATCTGATAGAGGAGGAGAGCTTATATCATATGATTTTTTCAATTTCTGTGAATGGCATGGCATCAAAAGACAATTTTCTATAGCTAAGACTCCTCAACAAAATGGAGTAGCAAAAATAATGAGCATAATAATCCAACAAATGACACATTCCATGCTTGATGAGTCAGGAACACTGCATACCTTCTTTGGGGAAGAAGCACATATAGCCTTGAATATTCTTAACAAAGCTCATGTTCAAGTAAACAGTGATAAAACTCCTTATGAACTATGGTATGGTAAGCTAGCAACTGCGAAACACTTTAGAATTTTTGGAAGTAAATGTTGCATATAGAAAAATGATGATAAGCTTGGAAAATTTGAATCTAGAGATGATGAAGGAATCCTTCATGGATACTCTTCTAGAAGAAAGGGATATAAATTCTATAATAAAACGCTTCAAAATATTGTTGAATGCATAGATGTTGTAATTGATGAAGCATCCACAGGTACCAAAAAAGAAGAACCAATAGATGACGAACCTCTCCCTACTACAAGCAAAAAGGTTATAGGAGAAGGAAATAGAGAAGCATCAAAAGAAGGAAATGAAGATACATATACATCAGAAAAGACTCCTTCAAGGTATGTTCACAAAAATCATCATGAATTTCAAATTATAGGTGAAAAGGAAATAGGAATACAAACTAGAAGAACTCTTGTTATAACTTCTAGTTACCTAGCCTTACTATCCACAATCGAACCTCAAAATGTGAATCAAGAAAGAAAAGATGAATGTTGGGTTAAGGGAATGCATGAAGAACTTAATCAAATAGAAAAGAACCATACATGGGAATTAGTACCAAGGCCTCATGATAAAAATATTATTGGGACAAAATGGGTGTTCAAAAACAAACTAAATGAAAATGGAGAAGTAATTTGAAACAAAGCAATACTTGTATGCAAAGGTTATGCTCAACAGGAAGGGATGGACTTTGAAGAAACATTTTCACCTGTAGCTAGACTTGAAGCCATAAGAATGTTTCTTGCATTTTCAATTTTTCATAGCTTTAAATTATATCAAATGGACGTTAAATTTGCATTCTTAAATGGGGATATAGAAGAATAGGTATATATAGAACAACTTGAAGGGTTCATTCTTGGCAATGATAAAAATCTTGTGTGCAAAGTTAAGAAGGCATTGTATGGATTAAAACAGTATCCTCGTGCATGGTATTATCATCTTGACTAGTACCTTCAACAACAAGGGTTCAAAAAGGAGTCTGCAGATAGCAACCTATATATTAAAATTGATAAAGATAAACTTTTGATAGTTGTTGTTTATGTAGATGACATCATACTTGGAAGCAATTTAGAATCTATGAGTTAAGGATTTGCTTTAGTTATTTAGCAAGAATTTGAAATGTCTCTACTTGGTGAACTAACATACTTTCTTGGTCTTAAAGTTAAACAAACTGAGAATGGTATCTTTCTTTCTCAAACCAAGTGCCTCAAATAGATTTTGAAGAAATATGGAATGGAAGATTGTAAGTTGGTATGCACACTAATGGTAACAAGATGCAATCTTAGTCAAAATTATTATTCTCCTTCATTCAATCAACCAGAATACAGATCTATGATTGGCAGTTTACTCTATCTTATAGGTAGAAGACCATACATTATGCATGCAGTTGGAATTGTTGGATGATTTCAAGCAAATCCTAAGGAAACTCATCTCCAAGTAGTTAAGAGAATATTCAAGTATCTACAAGAATCTCAAGAATTTGGTCTATGTGATCTGGATTTAAACAGGAACGCAAAAAATTACAGAGATAACCATGAACACAGAGATGTAGCGGAAATAATACTTCATTTCATTAATGTGAAATACTGAAATATGCTTACAAACAGAAATGGAAATAAACCAGCTAGGGCGATGGTAGCTTATCTATGAGAGGAGATGCCGCGGCTACATGCCTCTTAACTGTGTTAAAATGAGGCTCGAAGGCCTATTTATTGTTGAGAAACAATGGAAAACCCTTAACATCCCAAAACCTAACCCTAGAAGATGAAACGCCAAATTGTGGGCCCCGTTTTGGGTAAGTTGGTACATCAACTTCCTGGGGTCATAACTTTGGCACTTGATCTTTGTTTGACGCGTACAATAGCTCGTTAGAAAGATCTATCTAAGAACTACAACTTTAGGAAGAGAAACATCGGTCCATTGACCTATGTTGATCCTATATTTCCCAAAAAACGTCATTTAGGGCCTCAAAATGACTCCGGAAGTTCATGACCCGAAAAACTGCTAAGAATAGTAAATTGTGCTACAATTACAGAAACTGAAAAACTGAAAGAGATAGTTGTGGGGGTCCAAGTGGAATAGGTGGGTGGCCACCAAAATCCACCTGGATCATTCCTCCCCCCTTAGGAAGCAATGGTCCCCATTGCATTGAGTTCCTCCATCTGCTGAACTTGGTCCCTAGTGAGATGTTCTGCAATCTCAGATTTGTCTAGTAATGGTGGGAAACATGGTCGAGGGTGGTACACATTGAACACTTGGTGCAGGCGAAGGAATGAGGGAATGTTGTCCTCCAAAGCATTGTTTCCCACATCCTTGGTAATGGTGTAAGGACCATTTTGGAGTGGTCTGAGCTTCTAATGGGTTTTGGTAAGGTGTTCTTTCTGTCGATGCAACCAGACTACGTTGCCGACCTGAAACTTGTGTGGTACCCCTATGGGTGAGGAGAAGTTGTTCATGTGTTCTTTCATGACCGTATCCCTCTGTTGTTTTTATTGCTATGTGGAGGAACCCTTCACATAGGTCATGGATGTGGTGATGATCTTCCCCTTAATTTCGGGGCAAAAAGGACAAAAAATAAATTTCCTAGTCTATGAGATGAGCTCGCTGTCTTTCTTAGCAGCGACCAAAGAGGTGGTGATAGGTGGGGCTACCTTCGATATCCTGTATAATGAATTTCCCAAATAAATAATAATTGCGCGAGGCCTTAACTCATACACAACATGTCGCCTCCATAAGTATGGTTGGCCTAATAATACATCACAAACATCGAGAGGTGTAACATCACATAATACCTCATCTGTGAAGGGCTTGATGTTGTAGGGAAGGTGGCACTGCTGGCAAACTCGAAGATCTTGTCCTTGGTGAAGCCACCCGATATTGTACAGTTGTGGGTTTGGTGTAGTCGGTAGGCCCAACCGCTTCACAACCTCTGCTAAAATGAGGTTCTTTTGGCTGTCATTATCGATAATGACTTGTAGTGGTGAACCCTTCACCCACATCTGTGAGTGGAAAAGACGCTCCCCCTCCTTTAGATCTTCGGTCTCATTCTTCTGGATCTTGGCGGTGGAAATAGTGGTGTTGGCCTCTGCATCAATGATTTGCTTCCCTTTTCCATTCCCCTTGTCGAGTTCTTACTCAGGGTTGGAACATGCATCTGATTTGGAAGCCTTCGACTCGGCCACCAACGACTGCTTGGTCCAACACTCACTTGTATTGTGAGTGGGGCTCTTGTAGAACTCACACCACTTTCCTATGTCCTTCTTCAACTTTGTGGTGTTTTTCTTTTCTTGTGGCTTCAACGAGTTGTCTTGGGTCACCCTGCCTTGGCTTTTTCCTTTGGTCTTCGGATTTGCAGATCCAAATTCTCGCTTCTTCTATTTTAACTTTTTCTCAATTTTGACAGTGTATCGGTACGCTGTGCCAAGCGAGGAGATGTTTAGGAACTCCATCTCTTCCTGTATGTATCTGTGTAGGGAGTCACAGTATTTGAGTACCAAATATAGCTCAGAATCCTTGATACCCAACTATGTGCGAAGGGTATTAAAAATGTTTGTGAACTTTGGCACATCTTGGTCCCTTCCCTGTCGTAGCGTGGTCCACTTTATGTATTTATCCTCATAGCTTTTGACAGGGTAGTACTGCTCCTTGACAGCATCCCAGAATGAATTCCAAGTAGGTATGGCTGAAAATGATGAGCCTGTACTTTCATCCTTCTTCTCTTAGTAGGTTTCCCACCAGTCTTTGACGTGGGGGGCTGCTTTGAGAAGAGCGAAAATAATCTTTTCCCGACTGGAAAAATCATGAACAGAAAAATACCCATCTAGCAGATTTAACCATTTATCTACGACATCTACGTCTATTTGAACCTCGAAGATGGGGACTTCAAAATTAAATGGTATGTTAAAGGGTGTGGCGTTTCTAGAGTATTTGTTGGAAGACGATGCATCGCCTCTGGGTAACCTTTTGGGCAAAGTTGTCCATCATCGCATTCCTTTGTCGTTCGAGGGCTTCTTTGAGCAAGATTTTGATAGGGTCTCCTACCCCCTTGTCTTTCTTCTCATCCACCATGGGAGGTCGTCAGGCTTTGTGGGGTTGGTCTTGCAAAGGTTCGACTAGTTCAAGCCCTAACTCCTTATATCCCAACCTCATTTGGGACATGAAAAGAAAACTAGAGAAAAAGCAGACCGCTCTGATACCACTGATCCAGATTTAAATAGGAACGCAAAAAACTATAGAGATGACCATAAACACAGAGATGTAGCGGAAATAATACTTCATTTCATTAATGTAAAATATTGAAATATGCTTATAAATAGAAATGGAAATAAACCATCTAGGCCGATGGTAGCTTATCTCTAAGAAGAGATGTGGTGGCTACATGCCTCTGAACTATGTTACAATGAGGCTCGAAGGCCTATTTATTGTTGAGAAACAATGGAAAACCCTTAGCATCCCAAAACCTAACCCTAGAAAATGAAACCCCAAATTGTGGGCCCAGTTTTGGGTAAGTTGGTACATCAACTTCCCGGGGTCGTAACTTTGGCACCCGATCTTCGTTTGATGTGTATAATAGCTCGTTAGAAATATCTATCCGAGCATTACAACTTTGGGAAGAGAAACATCAGTCCATGGACTCATGTTTCTCCCAAATTTCCCAAAAAACATCGTTTAGGGCCTCAAAATGGCTTTGGAAGTTCAGTGCCCAAAAAACTACTAAAAATAGTAGATTGTGCAACAATTATGGAAACAGAAAAACTGAAAGAGACAGTTATAGGGATCCAAGTGGGATATGTGGGTGACCACTAACATCCACCTGGATCACTATGGTACCACAAAAATGTATACTTTTCACTTCATTCTTACACAGATGTAGATTGGACAGGTAATATTGATGATCGCAAGAGTACTAGTGGAGGAGAATCTTATTTGGGACCCCAATTGGTGTCATGGTTCAACAAGAAACAAATCTCCATTGCTTTATCTACTACTAAGGAAAAATATGTTGTTATTGCATCTTGTTGTACTCAACTTCTATGGATGCTCCAAACATTGCAATACAGTCAAGTCATTTGTCCTCAACCTATACCTATTCTCTGTGACAATACTAGTGCCCTAAATATCTCTAAGAATCCTTTCATGCACTCAAAAACCAAGCACATTCCAATTAAATATCATTTTCTAAGAGAACAGGTGCTTAAACAAAAGGTCAAACTAGAGTATGTCCCTTCAAAGGAGAAAGTTGCAGATTTATTTGCAAAGCCACTTTCACATGATTCCTTTGAACATCTCAGATAGAAATTAGGAATGATTTTTGCTTCATCACTCTGCTAGTTATTCTGACAGGTATGTCATGTTTAGGGGGAGTTGTGATTGTAAATTACTACAATTTACTTTATGTACACGGATGATGTGAAGGGTAGTCACGTATGTACATGGTTTTTTTATTTAGATAGATGCATATACATCTCAGTAATTGGTAAAAATGGCACAGATTTAGGGGGAAGCCTCCTATATGCATTCACCATTTCATATTTGGTATTTTGTTTCTAACATTGATTTGTTGTAGTAGGTTGGTTCAGGGGGTCATCTCTTATGCTAAGGTTCCTTGTTGGCATTATGATTCCATAAGCATGTATTGTTGCATATCTTTGCTAATGTCTAGATACTTCTTTGTTACTGTTGGATATTTATATGTTGTTGTTCTGTCACTAGCTATCAATGATGCATGGATTCCAAATGATAAAGTTATCTATTAACATTCTTGATGAAGAGGATGTGTTTCCTATGATTAGTATTGATTATTGCCACGATGTTGAGGAGGATGTTCATGTTTCTTTTATATTCTTGCTATCAAATATTCATGTTGCAGATTCCTACATGATACATGGTGGTTGTTGATCACTATCAAGATCTTACAACCTCATTGTTGATTTCCTAGTTTTGGTTATATATGTCGTATATGTCCCTTGATGTAAAGGTAATGTAAATGCCCATAATGTATTCATTGTAATATTTAGTCATGTATGGACTACTGGGATCAAGTCATGCTTTATATGTAATCCCATTATTTTGGGAAATTGATGTAATTTTGGGTCAAATACGTAACCCCATTGTGTTCGGTAATTGATGTAGTCATGAGTCATTGGTCATAAGAAAGGTCATTTTTGAGTCATACAGTCTTGTACTCTATTGAATATCTTCAGAAGGTTCGGCATATGCTCAGGGGGAGCATGGTCAACATGGAATTCTCATATTCATCATATCATACCTACAATGTTCCTCTCTACACAATCTTTATTCAACATTGATCAACCCTTTTCCCTTGATGTCAAAGGGGGAGAGAAGATTGGTGTTTGGAGAAGAATGCTTGGAGAAGCATGGTAGGAAATCTTGGTATTTGCATGTGTTTGTAGGTGTTTATAGATGGTGACCAAACACCAAAGTGGTTGTCATCAAGTCCAAAGGGGGAGATTGTTGCCATTGTAGCTAATTTGTTTTCCTTGATGGAAACCTACTTGATAAATATCTCAACATTATGAGTATGCATATTGGTACAAATGTTACAGGATATATGAACAAAGAAATGGCATTTCAGCTTCAAATGAATGTTAAATATGAAGTTTGGGAAAGTATACACAGATGCTATGTAGAAGGATCACGTACATACACAAGTATTGAGAATAAAAGTTGCGTACATAATCTGTGCCATGGTAATTTGGATACCAGGGGTCTTTACCATTGTATTGGCCCATAATAATGGGTGCAACATCAATTATTTGATCCCATCAAAGAATACCAACAACACTACTAAGTGATTGGACTAAGGTATTTCCTAAGGCTAAAGCTATATAAGGGTATGGAGATCAAAGTGTTATGCATGCAAGTATTGAATTGTATATGAATGATTTGTTTTGAAACAGGTGTGCACCAAGGAGCAAGGAGAAGACTCAGATCTAAAAGATCTGAAATATGTTGACATGTATGCTTGATTGATTTACTTGCTGCAAATGTCTAATATTGATGAAATTGTGACATTTTGATCTAAATTATTTATTCAGAAATTTGTAGTATTGACAATTTTGGAAAGTGAAATTGTATTTGTAGCGAAATTTTTTCAAATTTGTACATAGGTATGTTTGGGCATAGTCGCGTACATACATGGATCCAACATTGAAGGGTCGCATATATATTTTGTGAAATAATTTTCAATATGTGCAGCTCTTTACATGGGTGTTGTGCAGGGTAAGCACATACATACGTTGATATTCCTTGTGGAAATTGCATACACAAACCAGATTTTGATATGTTGCTTGGTGTTTACAGATCTAATGATTGATATTTATAGTTGATGTTATCTGGTTTACTTATTGTTGTTTGTCGATGATATCATTATCATGATTGAGGTGACTTGGTTGAATTAATCAATTTTAATGGCACGGAAGTTTGACCTAGTGTATGATCTGTAATTGGTTCATAAATATGTGATTGGTTCAGTGATCTGTAGCTGGTGAAATTGTATATGAATGGTTCAGTGATTAATGATTTAGTGTTTGGTATTATTAGATCTATACGCAGGTGTTATACAAAGAAAATTTGTATATACATGATTCTTATTTAGTATAGTCGCATACATAATTTGATATTTGTTGTTCCCGGTTGGGTTTTTCATTCAATGACTTGATGCTTCAGAATTTCAATTGAATTGCAGTGCAACAGGGTCTCAGATTTAGTGCTTCAATTTTTTTGGGTTTATGGTTTATACGGATCCAGTTTGAAAATTTGATGAAAAGTGGACTACAGGTTGTTTGATGATTGTTTGACATGTGGATCCAATTTTAAACATTCTAAAAAGTGGTCCACAAGGATTTTAGAGTTGTAGCTTTCAAAAAGGAGGTGGAAGCTCCCTTTCGGTAGGAGATGGTAAATGAGTACAAGGGGTTGTAGCTCCCTTCTAGTGGGTGCTGGAGAACAAGAGAAGATTGTATCCTTCTGTAGGTTGGTGCTTGCATATTGACAAGAGCCTACATCAGTATAAATCTAATATTTTTCTTTATATCATAAAACAAAGACAGAGACAACAAGAGTGATGGTTTTCTCCCACATTGGGTTTCCACTTAAAATCCTGGTGTTCTATGTGTTTTTTTTTGTGATTTATTTATGTTCTTTACTGCATACTGAAAGTAATTAATTTATTGATGCACTAATTGAAGATAAGTATCTAATAAAATACATAAAAATCAGTAAACTGGATATACGTTGGTTTCCTTCTCTGAAGTAGCATACATACGCAAGTTTCCTTAATAACAATAGTGTATATATTTCAGAATATAAAATTTGGAAGTTTTGAATTAAAATATTGATTCACCCCCTCCCTCGGTATTTTTCCCAACAAAATCTATAGATAAATTTAATATACTATTTTTGTATTAAAACTTAAAGAACTTGCATTATTCTCTTGTTGGTATAAAGTACCATCACTCCACTATAACAATTTATTTTCTTTGAACTTCTATTGATCATCTTCTATAATACACACACACACGCATGCACGCATGAGAATCATCAAATATAGAAATTATGAAATATTGTTTACAAGATAGTATTCAAATGTGCCTAATAATCCCATACACATTGATGCAATATACATATGTATACACATAGATACATGCAATTGTATATTATAAATATGTATACACACTGAAATATATAATCGTGTTGTCACAAATTTAAAAATGTTGTGTTTTGACATTGTTATATTCAATTAACGATCTATAAAGTAATAGACTCACCCAGTGCTTCATTACTATTATTTCATACCAACGAACCCATGAACAAATTTAAAGCCATAACATTTTCAACATTAAAACATGTTATGGATATCAATGCTATTGGTAATACAAAATGTACCAATGTGCTAATATTATACTATACGCATTGATAATTGTGAAAACTTTTGTTTAATCAAAACTAGCAACAATGAGGTTTGGGATCTAATGTAATGAGTAGTCTCATTGCAAAGGATACAAAACTCTCCATATACAAGTAAAGAAACCCTATAAAGGTATATTGATTTAAAGAAAAAGAAAAATTAAAAAAAGGTACTTGTGAAATAGAGAGAAGGAAACAAGAGAAAAACAAACAAGTTAGGGCTTCCAAGAAAATGCATCGAAAATGAAGTCACATACCTAAAATTTCTCCTCTATCGATTTGTATGTGACCAATGATGATGCCTTACAAGTTTGGTTCTTCAAAAAATATTGTCACCCCTAAGTCTTTGTTGGTAAATCTCTCTCATAGAAATATCCCTTGTAAATTTTGGTAATGAATGACATAAAGATTAATATTTTCTTCTATAAATGCATATTTAAGAAAAAAAAAAAAAAAAATAATAATAATAATTATTGAATAAAATAGGGAAAATATTGAGATGGTAAATAGGATGAAATCGCATACCTAGGATTTGTATGTAACATATGATTATCCTTTGACTCTTCAAACAATCTTCCCCTCTAAAACCTTTACCGATAGATCTCTCTTACGTAATTTTCCCCTCTAAATTTTGACAAAATAATAAAACGTTTGCTAGATTTTGTTTATAAACACAATTAAAAATAAAGAGAAATTCTCACTCATTTTTTTGGTGTATGATTTAATGAATTGATGAAAAATATGTGCACAAATTTGTTAACTTACCATGTTGATGAACTACATATAGATAAGTGCATAAATATGTATATGTAAAAAACAAAGCATCAATAAGATATTTATTTTACAAAATAGAAATTCAAAATTCTACAATTAAAATTTTACGGAGTTTTTCTTTATGGATGTTTGAATTGAGGGCATTGTTTGGTTTTTTTCACTAACACATGCATCAGTGCCTTTGGTATATCCAGAAGCACTAGTGCCTTAAAACATTATACAACACATCGATATTTTTTATAATCCAATTGAAATTATGTTTGAATTACATTGTTTGTTGCTTAACAAACTTCTTTTGAGAATTTATTGAAATATTAATGATGGGTTTGGCTCAAATATAGGTAGAAAAATGTTATAATCTCAAATGGCCAATTCTCTAAATTCTTGCTCATTCCATATCATTAAATTCTTCAAGTTCTTTCCTGTTGATTATAGTATGTCTAGATTTGATTTTATGATTCATCTATATAATTGATTTTATGTTATTTATTCATGTGCATTTGAATATTGTTTATTTAAATCTTTAGAATCATGATTCAAGATCGAGTTCTTATGCACATAATATTCCACTAGTCCAAAAACACTGCAAGCTCTTATCAGGAGAAAAATATCGTAGGAATGGTTTGACAAAAATGGACAACCACTTTTACCCTACCATTTGTAACATGCCATATTTCAATAAGCAACCTTGGTCAATGGTATTACTTCATCAATTGGGTCTCTTTTATGACATCTTGCTAGCTTGTGGTTGTTCAAAACATAAAGGGTTGAAGAAGAACCCTTGAAGTATCACATTACCCCATTATATTAATGATCAACTACCCAAAGTTGATGGTCTAGTACTTCCCCCTATGGTCAAAATTCCAATAGGTGACAAAAATACATGTAGGAATACTACCATATGCTCATTTTTTGATAAGTTGGAAGTTAGATCAACTAAGTTTTATCCTAAATTGATTTACTCATATCCTTATGTTAAGTCAATGGAGAGTTATATTGAGTCAAAGTATGATATTCATACTATCCAAAACATCTCTACTAGGAGATCTAAAAATTTGTATGACTTGAGAGAAAAAAATTCCTAGTACAACCCTAAGTCAATTCAATTGTTGGAAGGTAGTGATGACTCCCCTCTTCCTATCCATCTGAAAAGAAAATACCAAACCTCTTAAAAGTGTGTTTTTATAGTTCTTAGTTATCTTCCATGTCTCTGCTCCATGTTGGAACCAAATTCTCCTTTTCTTGTAATAGTGATATGATTGCCAAGTCCAAAATAGATGTTGCAAATCTTGGGTTGTTAATCCTTTCACATATATTCGTTCCTCCCAAATAATCGATAATACTTATGTCATTTTTTGGTTCTATTTATAGGTGGTCTAATTACTTGAATATTGGTAAATACAAGCATAACATTTCCATGTATAGTATGTGAATTAATGATTATGCTTCTATAAACTTTAATGGGGAAAACCTATTATATATGAATTGTCACCCACAAACTCATGAGAACATAGAAATGTTCATCAATAGTTGTAGGTCCTAATTATTTAGTGCAAAATGTTCCTTTGAGGAGCACTCCAATGACAAAGAGTTCTTCATGAAAAGGAAGGTATCAATATTTCTTGGTGTGCATGCAATACATAGGTTATCTTTTGGTCACAAGTTGTTAATAAACTATAAATTTTGTATACCACCAATTGCTCATCAAAAAATGCATTTTAATTGGGTCTTCCTTTAGGCATCCCCTTGGAGCAAAAGAAAAAGATAATAAAGTAATTATATTTTTGGGTTTTCATTGTAACTAACGTAAATGTATTCACTTATTTGACATCTATTTTGTAAATGTTTTTTTTTTGCACATTGCTATATTCAATTAGTGCTCTATAAAGTAATAGATGCACTAGTGTCTCGTTACTATTATCGCACGCCAATGAACCATGCACAATTTTAAAGCCATAATATTTTCAACATTGAAACATGTTGTGGTTATTAATGCTATTGGCAATAAAAATATTCACAAGTTTGATAATATTACATTGTACGTGCTTGTAACTAAGAAATAATTTTTTTGATCAAAACTAGCAACGATGAGATTTGGGATTTAATGCAATGAGTAGTCCCAATGCAATGAATACAAAATACTCCATATACAAGTAAATATATAAAACTATATTTCTTAAAAGAAAAAATAAAAAATGTTCTTGTGAAATAGAGAAGGAAACAAGAGAAACAACAAGAAAGTTAGGGCTTCTACGAGAATGCACTAAAAATTAAGTCACATACCTAAACGAATTGCTCAACATATTTGTATGTGACCTTTGATGATGCCTTGCAAGTTTGGTTCTTCAAAAAATATTGCCATTCTAAAGTGTTTGATGGTAAATATCTCTCATATAAATCTCCCTTACAAATTATGGCAAATGAATTACATAAGGATTAGGGTTTTATTTTATAGATATATATTAAAAAAATTAAAATTGTTTGAATCAAATAGGGAAACAATTGAGATGGTTAATAGGATGAAGTGACATACTTGGGATTTGTATGTGAATATGATAATCCCTACAAATTTAACTCTTAAAACAAATACGCCCCCTCTAAAGCTTTTATCGGTAGATCTCCCTTTACAATTTTCCTCTCTAAATTTTGGTGAAAAGAATAGAATAATTACCAGGATTTTATATTATAAAAATAATTTAAAATAACTAAATAAATAAAATTCTCACTCATTTTTTGGTGTATATTTCTGTGCATTGATGATAAACATGTGCACAATTTTTTCAACTTACCTTATCAATGCACTATACAATGACAATCGCATAAATATTTATATGTGAAAAAACAAGCACTTATAAAATATTTTATTTACAAAATAGAAATTCAAACCTCTACATTAAAATGTTGTAAAGGTTTTGCTTTGCAGATGTTCAAAATGACGACATTGTTCAGTGTGCTTCATTAACACATGCACCTATGTGTTTGGTGTATTCTTAAGAATTGGTGAATTAAAAAATTATACATTACATCGATCATTTTTTATAATACAATTGAAATTATGTTTGAATTATATTGTCTAACGCTTGACAAAAAAAATTTGAGAATTTCTTGAAATATTAATGATGGGTTTGGTTCAAATATAAGGAAAAAAGTGTTTATAGTCTCAAATGGCCAAAAGGTCAAATAGTATGATTGAAGGGGCAAGAGGGGCACATGGCTAACCCTAGCTGCTTAGCCCCTGTATCATCCCTCTTCTTCTTCCCTGCCATGTTTTTCCTCCTTTACATGTGTGCATCCTGTTTATGTTGTCGCCGTAGTGACTCCAAGCTCGGTTTGGTGGATTTTATGAGAGGATGGTGCTTATTGGGCTCTTTTATGTGCCTCTACCTCCTTGATTGGTCACTTACACATGCAATGGGAATATTGTGGTGGTTTTGTCTATCTCACATCGTTTCCCACTACCATTCTATCTATTGTGCGCCTTCACCTCTTCTACAAATATTCTCATGGGTTTTTGTTAGGCATTGTGACCCTTTCTTTTTCTCTTATCATCATGGGGATTATCTTTATAGCGATTTTTGGTTCATGGGTCTCATGCATTGTCGTTGGAGTCATCGTATTCACTAGATTTTGTAGCACCATCCACATGCGATGAGTTGACGGGATGGGATTTTTAACCCTTTTTCATGCCTAATCACACCTCTTCTTGTAAAGCATTTGCTCAAGATCCTTTTGGGTTTCTGTCTTGATTATTGAGGTTTTCATGGCCTTTGGGTGTAGGTTTCGAGCCTTGTTTTTGTCTCTTTACATTCATGCTATGTGTGTTGGCTCACTACATATTTTGTTTTTTTTTCCCTCCTAGGGCTTGGGAGGATTGCATGCCTTTTTTTTTTACTTTGTTTTTTGGAAACCTATGGCCTGTGTGCCAAATTTTTATGTCAAACAGGTTTGTGTGCCCTAATTTATTATTTCATAGGTCTATGGTTTAGATATTAGGGTTTCATTTTCTGCTTCTCCAATGACAGATGCCTTGTATCAGAGAAGGATGCGTATTCGTGGTTTTATAGCATACACACTTGTTGTGTTTACAAAGTGTAATTTTTATTTATATTAATAAAATTTATGGCTTTATTTCACAAGCAATTGTTTGACAAAAATGGACAACCACTTTTACCCTACAAATTGTAACATGCAATATTTCAACAAAAACCTTAGTCAGTGGTACTACATCATGAATTAGGTCTCTTTTATGACACCCTAATGTTATGCGTTTTTCCAAAATGTGAAGGGTTGAAGAAGAACCCTCAATGTATCACATTGTCCAATTATAATAATGATAAACTACCCAAAGTTGATGTTCGCGTTCCTCCCCATGATATGGATATTTAACTTGATTGGTTGAAAAAATGTTTGAGTGTCAATGGTTAAATTCAATAAAGCATTAAGGAACCAAAATTGGGTAGCAATAGGAGTAAATGCAATAAATATACAATGATAAAATGAAATAAACAAGAGAAATTGAGATGTTAACAGAGTTCACTCATTCACGAAGCTATGTCTCTAAGTCCATCTTCCCACTATGGGATTGACTCAAGTAATCTCTCGATGTACAATAGGAAAATCATCCTCCAACCTACAACAAAATCCTCCCCTGCAACAATGGGAAGTGGTTTTCCCTAACCACTAAAAATCCTCAAAAATCAGCTCCAAAGGTGAGCTAAAACGGCTTTAAACAATATTTACAGGGCTATTACAAAGCATAAAAGAATTAAAATCAAATTTTATGCACCAAAGCTCCCTGTGGCAATTGAAAATTTGGTGTCATATAAAACATTTGGAAAATGGGAGGTCATTGATTTGTATCCCTACAGGATTGGTATTTTGAATCAATAAAATATTCACAACTCAAAACAATTATATGTTTCCATGCTAAACACAGTATTGAAGGTTGGCCTAATGGTTGGATCATTACAACAAGTGTGGACCAGTCATACAGTCAAACTCATGGATGGTCCAATTTTAAACATTGGATCAAATAAAAGGTTTAAAATAAGTTTCTTCCACTTTGATTTCAACTCCTACCAGTGGTCCATTGGTTAAGTTTGGTTACCACATCCTATAGGTCATAGGGTCAAACCACATCAGCGCTAATCAACAAGGCTTCAAAACTTAATTTAGCTAATATTTCATTTGAAATTAATGCTCAATAGTTATCTTGTTGGAAACTCATCACACCTACAACATAGAGGTCGGGTGTTTGATCCCACCTAACTAAATTTAACAAGGATGACCACTGAAACAAAAATTTTAATGATTCCCATTTTTCCACAACTATTTTCATTCATCATTCCAACTACTATCAATGCACAACACATAAGTAGTATAATGAATACATAGATGCTAATGAAAATGAGCTAACAACATCCTTGATCTTATTTACATGCTCAAGAAACAAATTATCATGTTGCAACTATGGTGATTCCTGAAACGCATTATAGTTAGTTACATGTGTAACAATTTCACTCTCATGCTTTAGATCACAAGCTTCATCCACCTTTGTTGGCATGAGAGAAAATTTCTTGCTCGCATTCACGAGCATCTTCAACTATCATGTGGTTACCAAAGAGATATGCTTTTTAATGTGATGAGATCTAACAATGTATTGAATCCCATCTTTGAAAAGGTGGTACTTGTTCTCGATTCTAAAGAAAATAGATTTAATATCGTGCAAAGGCTTCCCAAAACAATACCACAGATGTCCAATAGAAAAAAATCTAACTCAACCTCATCAATAAACTTGGATGTGATAGCAAATCTATGTCTACATTGTTTCGTAACTTGCAACTTAGCATTGTCACATACCCAATTCAGAGGATAAGGTTTAGCATGAGGTTTTGTTTCAAGTTCCAATTCCTTAAAAATTGATTTAGATATCAAGTTAAATTGGGAGCCACTATCAATAAAAGTATGAATCTTTGTGTGCTTAGATATACTCTTACATGGAAAATATCATTTTTTTTCTTCTCATAAATATGAGATTGTAAAGAAGGGCTAGAATATTTTATACATTTCATCCCAACAATTGTAATATGAGCTTCATATTTTGAATCAGACCCCAAATCCTAGTGAACTATTGCAGCCACCTTTTTCTTACCCTTCTGATCTCGAAATGACTTAGGCTTTAGCTCTAGGTGTAGTTTCCAATAGTGATCTTCATCATGACCCTCTTTCTTGCAGTGGGAATAGGATGATTCCATGTCTTCCTTCTTTGTGGAGGTTGTTCTTTTAACCTTCTCCTTGTATTTCCATCCTCCATTTGAGTGGATTCCACAAAAATACCATCACCCCTTTTAGCTACCTTTATGTAATTTTCTTGCACACACACTTCATCTAGGTTAGTTGGTTTAAACAAAAGAATATATGACATATATAACTATGCAAGAAAATGATATATTTAAGGAGTATTTCTTGTGTGTATATTGGAATATTCAAAGCCAGATATTTCTTTCTAAACTCTTCTGTATATATTTGTTTACAAATTCTATCACTCTATGATTACTTTTTGAGTATATCCTAAAGGGTAAAATTATTCCTTAAATGTTGATGTGAATTCATATGATCCAGGTGGATCTCTAAAAAGTACCAGTGGCATGGTAAAAAGGCTCAAAACTCAAAGTGCTAGAAACTCTATAAACTTAGCATAAGATCGAAGTGCTTGTCGTCTTGATTCCAACGATGCGAACGACACTCAAATCTGAGCTCATATGAAGAAGTTAGAGCAAGTCAAAGTTAGGCTTGACCTGGACAAATGGCAGGAGAAGATGACATGGCTAAAATACTTAGCGTATGGGGAAGCGCCAAGTGGTAGGGCGCCATTGGCCCCGCATTTCGCTAATTGCAAAAGGAAGAGGTATGTGGTTAAGGAATCGGCCCCAACACTACCAGGTTGCGATTGTGATATCACAATTGAAGATCAAAGGGGAATTAATTTTACATAACCAACCCCGGCATAGTCAGGATGTGATGTGATAATCGCATATTGCAATTGAAAATGGAAATGCTTTAAGAATCGGCCCCTAGCAGAGTCAGGATGTGATGCAATAATCGCAATTGCATATCGTACAGCGCATGTTCTTAAAACAATAAGACCCACCTGTTCCACCAATTGTGATTTGCCGATACTCTCAGATGCAATATAGTATAGAGAGTTGTTTTGGAAACTCGGCGAGTCCGCTGGATCACACATCCCACCGCATCTTACAGTGGACATTATGGAGGAACACCTTGGTTCCAACCGATTGGGATTTGCGATGGGGTTATCAATGTCGATAAATCTGTTGAGTTCAGGGTATATGTTGATTCATGTGAAACAGTTTCAAGGGTGATTTTTCCTATGTTTGACAAGTTTTTTACCTACGTACTATTCACGATGCAAGAATATTTGTTGGAAATGCCCACCTGCTAAACTTGTCATTTGTTTGGAACTTCTTGGGATTGAGGACTCAGTCGATCAAGTATATATATGGGACAGTTCGCATAGGAAAAATAGGAGACTTGAATAGTGTTGTAGCGGCTACAACCACTCTCTGAAATTTTTCCTTAGCCTGTTTTGGAGCATCCCTAACAACCTTACACAGCACCTTGCCTTGATTCATCAAGTCCTCAAGATTCAAGTGCTTTCCTTGCACAAAGGTAGCATGTCGATCACAGTCGATCCATCCCACTCACAGGCTGCTCACCCAAACTTGGTCTAGTTGCAAGCTGAGAAGCTTCCCCTTGAAAATTGTGCATTTATGGAGGGCAACTATCCTTCCCTCCATAAATTTTACAATCCCCTCTGACAACCTGTTGGGCTCCACGATTGTGCAATCTTGCCAGCCAACCCTCCCAGCAGGATTTGCGGAAATTTTCCTAACAACGGGTTGTTCAACCTAGGATTTGTTCAAATCTGGGTAGCAGTTAGCTTCTCAGCTCAGAAATGGGGTAAAACCCCTAGTCAGCCAGCCCATCTCCTAGCCAAAAATGTGCATTTTCCTCCAGTAGTCGAGCAGCCTCTTGCATGTGCAGCTGAGTTGATCGATTCCTTTTGAGACCAAGCAAATGAGACTTGCATGCATTGGTTTCTTCTCCTAAGGCACCATGCAAAGGTATCCGTTTTCTCAAGGATCTATGTTTAGCAGTTGGAGGTTACATGAAAGGAGAAATTCAGAAACCTCCCACCAAGTGTCGCTTCCCCTAGATTTATGGCATGCATGTCACAACATCGATGTTATCTAAAATCATCAACCAAATGTTGCAAAGCTCATTCCTCACATAAACCTTGCAGTGTTGACATCCCACATCACATCTAGGATCAATTGGCACATTCAGTTCAGCTGCCTTGGGGTAAGCCCACTTCTCATGCCTTGTGCTGCATTTCTGTTGCTTTTTATGTTTTCGCTTATATGAGTATTGTTTGCTTGATTTCTTTGAGTGCTTGTTGTCATTTACATGTATATTAGCTTGTCCTTGCTCTCTTTAAGTTTTCATTGCTATCTCACTATTGTCGCATGCATGAAACTATTTTACACAGACATTTGCCCAACTGGTGAACTGCCTCACCCACATGCATGTTGATCTGCTTGTTGAATCTTTCATTCATGTTTTTCATGCACTGGTAATTTCTTCTGCTATCACTTAGTGTCACCATGCATTCACTGACTTACTTGCTTTCACTTTCCCGTCGGCAAGTCATACCAACCTTGGCTTGGGTTCTGCCTTCACCAAGGCTGCATTGCGCAATCTAGGAAAGGAAGACTCGCCTTCCTCTCCAGATTTGCGTATTCCTTCACAGAATTGGCCTCCATGACTGTTTTACACATTTCTGGAAGACAGTGGCTGCTTGGCCCAAGAAATTGCACAATTTTTTCCCTGAGCCAGCAGTCCTTCCTAGTTGGAATTGTGCATTGTGCAATCCTATCAGTCAACAACCAGAATGAAATATGCATTGCATAGTTCCAGCAGTCAACCAGTCTCCTAATAGCCTAGACTGTTGTTATCCGGAAATAGTGTCCACTCAGATGCTGCTATTCCCACTAAGATGGTTGGCTATCTTAGAAACAAACAATCAAAGTCTACTGTTGTTTCCTTTTATGAAAATAGATGAGAGGAGAACCAAGAAGACCAACCTGAGTCTTGTGTTTGATTTGCTCTCCTTCTTGATAGAGCTTCGCCGCTTATTCTTTGTCTGCCCAGCTTCAAAAGAACCTGTAGAATCACAGCAACATACTACTATCCAAGAAACAAGGATCTAAATTCATAAATAATACAGGATCAGATGTGTATTAACCATATACATGCATATATAAACAAGTACACAAGAATATGGAAGGAAACAAGAATAGCTTTATTAAGATGAAAAGTAGCAAGAGGATTACAACCATGTACTCTGACCCAGCATTATCCTCCAACTAGGAAGCCCTTCTTCACCTCAAGCAAAGCTTAGATCACCCAACACTATGAATGTACACCAAAAAACCAATAGCACTTCTCTATAAGATACAAAATTCTAGCCCCCTGGATCTCTGTGATGAGGGATCCATATATAGATGATTACAGAGAGGTGAGTCATCTTCTCGAATCTTGATTAGTGTCCTCTCTCTGATAGTTCCTGCTTCCACTTGGAGAATGATGATCCCTTACTCATCCCTGGTCGAAAATAGAGAGGCAAGTGTCAGAATGGAAGCTTCTGGAAGATTCCATGATCTTCCACCTCGCATTTTTTTCCCTGCCATTTGTACGCTACAGAGGAGAAAATCAGTATGCATCGCACCTTGTACACTAGGAAGGTGATATGCATCGCACCCTCTGCAATGAGCTTTTAGTATGGTCCAGTTTTGACCATTTATGAGCAGTTTTAAGTGGAGAACTTCTGGGAGATGATGTAATCAGCTAACGTTGTTCCTTTAGGCAGTGAAGCAATACTTTTAAGGACTTAGGAGCCCTCAGTTTATGGACATTTATGGTTGGGGTTGAATTGCCCAAAAATGTCTATAACAGTTGCCCCCTAAAGCATGAGGTCAATAATCTCTTTGATGTCGGGTGAAATGCTTTACTATGAGGATCCGAAGTTTTTCCGAGCTTGGAGGTGACCTGTAATAAGATACAATACAATACATTATTTTGACAACATTTTTTCATGATCTAGCTCAGGCGGGAATTCCCATGCTCAGCTTTATAAATTCATTTTCATGTACATAGGACAGAAAATCGTCTGTGTGACAGACTGATGATATGGACTCATCATCCTTTGATTTGGATGATCATCTATTCAGCAATGATGTACACTCGATTTTTTTATATTCCTGAATATATCACAGCCCGGATGGCTGAAACTAGATCCGGGGTCTTCAAAACTTGTTCAATATTCACTCGGAGTACAAGTCAATCCATGTGAAAAATGTTCTGGAGTCGAACATGGAAAGACATCGCCTGATTACCAGCCAATGATGTAAGTTGTTAACAGGCGCGAGAGG
>APFE031002474.1:120053-150101 GCA_000404065.3 Pinus taeda | reverse complement strand
GGATCCATATATAGATGATTACAGAGAGGTGAGTCATCTTCTAGGATCTTGATTAGTGTCTCCTCTCTGATAGTTCCTGCTTCCACTTGGAGAATGATGATCTCTTACTCATCCCTGGTCGAAAATAGAGAGGCAAGTGTCAGAGGGGAAGCTTCTGGAAGATTCCATGATCTTCCACCTCGCATTTTTGTCCCTGCCATTTGTCCATTCCGACCATCGCACCTTACAGAGGAGAAAATCAATATGCATCGCACCTTGTACATTGGGAAAGTGATATGCAGCATCGCACCCTCTGTATTGAGCTTTCAGTATGGTCCAGTTTTGACCATTTATGAGCAGTTTTCAGTGGAGAACTTCTAGGAGATGATGTAATCAGCTGACCTTATTCCTTTAGGCAGTGAAGAAACACTTTTAGGGACTTAGGAGCCCTCAGTTTATGGACATTTATGATTGGGGTTGAAGTGCCCAAAAATGTCTATAACAACTGTGCCTTTTTCAGTCTTGGCAGTCGGTCTCCCGACCTCCCGGCCGAAATTGCGCAACCTTCATGATCATGCACCCAGGTATGTTGCAAGTCAATTCTCATGTTCATTTTGGTTTTCAATTGACAGATTGTTTGCCTTGATTGTTTCCATGTCTCCAAGTACCACAGGTGTTCATCTGCCTCTCATCAGTACATGTACAATGGTTTCCAGGAGAGCAGAGACGAAGACACTGTTCAGAGCACTCTTGGGGATGTTTTTGATCAAGTGTCTATGAGATTGCCTATTCATGAAGACATCAAGTTGTTCATAGACAAGGACATCAAGAAGTATCACAGTGAGTAGCATCATGGATAGTAGCTCAAGCCAGCATACTGAATGCATCGAACGCAGGAAATGCAGCAAACACAACAAATGCAAGAGGAAGGTTGTTGACAACATGGAGGCGGAACAAGGTTGCAAGATTAAGTAGGTCCATTGATGATGAAAGAAACTTTCGAGATGGCTATGAAGTGACGGCACGGCATGAAGATTGCGTGAAAGAAAAAGATGGAACAAAGAAGGAGTTTCATGTGTTGAAGTAACAACTCAGGAAGAACATGAAGCTGCATAGACAAACAAATGAGTTGCAGTAGGAACATGAACAATAGTGGGCACAACACGCACTCATAGATGAAATTTCACCCGTACAAATTAAGGATCCATCCCAGTAGCTGACACGAAGAAAACATGGTGAGAAATGTTGTTGATCTTATGCAATGGATTCATCAGCATGCATGTCGTTGAGTGCACACATGCAATCCAACCCATTCAACACACTCACCAAGGCAAAGACAAGAAGCAAGTCCAACTGGGGCTGAACATGTACTTCGGCAAGTTGATATGCATGACCACCAACACAGAATTGAATATCAAGACAAACACTATGCATCAGTGTGTTACAATTTTAACTGTCCCAAGAAGACCATGCGCATGTTAGCAGACAAGTTGGATGAAGGGTCCAAACCAATGCGCCGGTTGCAATGGAGGCAAGAGTTCGCTTCAACAAGATGTCACCATAAGGTGCATGCACACCATCATGAATGACCAAGCTCGGCATCATCTCACCACCTTCACCATCACAAGCATGTCAAAGAGTTGGTTGCATCACAACAGACCGAGTGTCAGTGATGTCTTGCAAGGCTTGCTCAAGCCACGTTGTCTCACATGAATACATGTGCATTGTAATGTTGAGTCATGTCAAGTGTAAGTCAAGTGTCAATGGTTGGATGTAACAGCCATAGAGTAGGTGAAGAGTCATGAGGGTATTTGAACTATCACAAAGGGGAATTTCAAGGGTCACCCCACCCTTGGCTATAAATAGTCCCTCATAACTCATTGTATAGGCTTTTGTTCAGCCAAGCTTCTACTAGGACTATCTTGAAGAAGGCTTGGACAATATTGTAATGTGCCTTAGCTTCTCCACTGCATGGAGCTAGTACATCTCTTTGGAGGAGCAGGAAGATGTTGTTGTAACGTTCCAATGTTAGGACTAGTAGTTTTACATGGTGTATTGTATGATTGTGACTTACATTTATTTATATAATAAGAGCCAACACATTTTCATTCATATGTTGTTATTGTAGTTGTACTGCTCCAATTGCCTTAATGATATATGTTGTTTAATGTACGTACTTGTGTATGAATTGATTTGTATGAAATTATATGCATCTTGTTGTTAATATGTTGCATATGTTGTTAATGTTGTCACCATCCATGTTGACTGCTCTGTTGAACATCAGACAGACATTTCACATGAACCTTGTTGTAAGAACCATCACATTCATCTCAGACTTATCTGTGAGTGTTTTTTGTGTTATCTTACCTTGTATGATGTGACTGTCGCATCCAAGTGGACTGCTCCACCGGAAGTTGTGCATGTCCTTTTGTGTTGTGTGTTCCTAGCCGAGTTGAGACTAGTCCCTTTCAACCTGGAACTCACCTTCACCTTCTTCTCCCTTCAAAGTGTTGGAACCTCTCATACACTTCCCTTGACTCACTGCATCAGTCACACCCTTGCTATTGACAGAGTTATCTTACTTTCCTATGCGCGACATCGCGGTCAAGGAATTACCTTACAACCCACTACCAGGACTCATACACCAAACTGTCTAAGGTCTAATTGGGACTTCTTACCAAGGAGATCCCCTTACATGTTGGCGGGTCCAGCACCATCAAAATTATGGCACTAGAAGGAGGGTCAGATGACAAGTTGCATCCTGACATTTGTTTTGAATCTCTACGCATCTATCATGGTTGACTATCGAGTTGCTCTTCTGGAATGTATGTCTTATGGAAATGATTTCATCATCTCAGAACATCTCTCGAATAACTTGTCTCATAAAAATTTTGATGGTGGAGGCTATGTTGCCTTGGTAAGGCACATGGTCAGTGTTGTAGGCTCATGCAAAAGACATGGATTCTTTGTAGAATACATGAGTTTTGTGTTGTTCATCTACACGTTTTGAGGGCACCCAATGCACTCGTGTGCCACACTGCCTGAAAAATCAATTCATTCTCTTACTCATCTGGTCGTAGAGATAGACCGTGATTTCATTCACTATAACGTAAAGCACTCAACAAAGAAATTAATAAATTAAGAAAAGCACTCGTTGAATCCATTGAACAGTTTCACAGACGCTTTTGTAATATTTCATACCAATTCTGGGAAGATGATATTGATTGGGAATTTCCTGATGGAAGATTTAAGTATCTTCTTCACATATCTGAACCCCTCTCAACACACTTCGGTGAGGGAGCTACGCAATCACAGGCAGGCACAGTTGATGTCACAAGTGATTTTTCGCCTTCACCTCATCAAACATCTCCACCACTGTAGAGTCATGTGGGAGATCATGCACATGCCTCCGTTGAACTGTCACACTCTCCCACCCCACCTGCTCTTGAGATTTGCCTAGATTTGGCTAGCAAGCTTGTTGGTTGTCATGTGAAATCGTTCCCTCAACCTCCGTCCTCGTGTTTTTATTGATCCTCAGGATTCTATAATCTTTTGTTCTCTCATTCCGGACTCCTCACTTGTTGTGAATGAGGATGAAGTTGTTGACGGAGTTGGTGTTATGCAGCCAACCTGTAGCATCATTCATGATGAGTGTGTGCGTGAATCTAAAGAAGAGCCTGCGGTGAAGGATGACTCCCTTCCAGCCGCACCTCATTCGCTTCAACCTGACATCCCTTGTGATTCTGCCATTGTTTATTTCTCCTGTGAAAACTCATTTTCGAGTGCTTCTACTTCTGATCATTCATAGGACACCTCGGATGTTAGTCTATCATTACAGTGCTGAGAGGACACATCTTCCTCGGAAAATTTGTTCAATCTGTCATTTATATTTCTTGAAAACACAGAGGGTGAACATCTTTTCTTCTCATCTACCCCTCTACCCAATTCATTAAATCATGAGGATGCTGATGAACATCTCGAATTTTATGATCCTGGTTGTTGTGATCTATTCACTACCTCATCCAATCATAATGTTGATTCAATCATTGTTAATATATCCAAGGCACTGGTCTACCATGTTCTATCTATCAACGAAGTCGAAACCCCCCAGATATTGAGGCACTTCATCCTAAGCTGATGGCTATGTCAGTGCCTCGCTAACCTAAGGTTGGTTTCACTTTCGGTCAGGAAAAATTGTTGAAACACTCAAGGCTCCTCATCACTCTTTGCTTTGCATAGAATATAAACCAAACACCTAGATTTCGCTTCCTCCACTCGAACTACATGATCCCATCGCTTATGCATTGGAGGAATCCTACATAGCAAGCACACATGCAAAACAAATGTGGTCTACCTTTCTCACATTTTCTTGCATGTCACAGTCAAGAGAATTCATACACTCAACATCTTCACACAGTGAAGCACAACATCATGGCAGCACCACAAAATGCATGTCATGCACTTTCACTCATATTTGTTCTATGGTTTCTTGTAAGCTCGGAGTGTCTTTGTCTTCACTGTTATATCTTTCTCATTTGTTGGTTCACACAACGGTATTTTTCGCGAACCATTCCTTCACCAACATGGGTCAACCAATGCGCTGGTGGCTCAATTAGAAGTATCACTCCACATGAGATGACCCATGCATTGTTAGATTAGGAGCAGGAGTAGTGTTTTCTTTTGAGTTGTTTTTTTGCATGCTTATTTGCTTACTCACTTTGTTTGATGGTTTTTTTTCTTTCTTGTTTGCTTAGTGGCTTTGCTTTCACTTTTAATTCTGCTCTTTCTTTGCTTTTTTGTTTCGTATAGTTCACTTCTTTCGTTCGTAGGATAGTTCTACATGAAACCATGTATGATTCTTGAAACGAGCTAGGTGAAGTACAAGAGGGCTTGTACAGCTATCATTACTTGGTTATCTATCAGCTTGCCTCTGTATGAAGAACTTGTTACTTTTAGTCCATGATACATCGAAATAAAATACGTACAGTTTGAAGTGAACCTTGGTGAAAACACAACACTTGCGCGCTAACTAGTGTCACCTTCTCTAGTTGGTTGTTTGTGGGTTAACCTTTGTCAACTCAATCAAGTAGAGTAAGGTGAGAGGGAAAACCTTAATAGTCACGTCAGAGATAAAATAAACTATGTCTTTGCTGGAACAACCTCTTCTTCTCTCAATAAGTCAGGATCCCTCTTCCGCCTATGAAATGAATAAGTGTTATGCACAATGAAAAATGAAAAGTTACAAAAATGAAAAAAGTGAAAAAAGTTTGAAAAAATGAAAATGAATAATGTGAAAGGAGAGAAAGGCTTCTAGTGTAGGGAGGTGATGCAAATAACTCCATCGGGGTACTGATCAGGCTCGTTGGCAGCGGAGCCATGCTTGTGTTCCTATGTGACTCCACCAAGGTACTGTCCAGGCCTGCTGGCAGTGGAGCAACACTAGAGATGAAACTTAGACTCTGGCAACTATACTGCTTTTGCACCTATATACTCTCAACCCTAATCGAAAAAATTGCGTTGCCTTGGCTTGGAATGTGTGTCAATTGACCAATGGTCTAGGATATGCTACATCTTACAATCGAGCTAGTGTGAAGCGAAGACGAACTAAGAGCTAAACAATATTTCCAGAGGTGTTAGACTTGTTTTTCACAAACAAGGTTCATGCATAGAGCTGAAGTTCTACCAGTGTGTCGTCGAGTGTTGTAGCGGCTATAACCAACCTCAAAAATTTTTCTTTAGCTTGTTTTGGAGCCTCCCTATCAACATTACATAGCACCTTCCCTTCCTTCATCAATTCCTCAAGCTTCAAGTGCTTTCCTCTCACAAACGCAACCTGTCAATCATAATCAATCCATCCCCCTCACAGGTTTCTCACTCAGACTTGGTCTAGTTGCAAGCTGAGCAGCTTCCCCTTCTATATTGCGCATTTCTCGAGGGAAACCAACCTTCCCTATAGAAATTGTGCAATCCCCTCTGACAACCTGCTAGGCTCTAGGATTGCACAATCCTGCCATCCAAACCTCTTAGTAGGATTTGAAAAAAAATTCCCAACAACAGGTTGTTCAGCTTAGGATTTGCGCAAATTTGGACAGCAGTCAACTGCTCAGCCTAGAAATTGCACAAACCCCCTGGGCAGCTAGCCCAGCTCCTAGCCAGAAATGCACATTTTTCTCCAGCAATCAAGAAGTCTCTTCCATGTGCAGCTAAGTTGACGGTTCCGTCCGAGACTGAGCAAAACAGAATTGCATGCATAGGTTGCTTCTCCTAAGGTAGCATGCAAAGGCATAGGTTACATGCAAGGAGCAATTCAGAAACCTCCCACCAAGTTTCACAACCTCGATGTTATCGAAACTTATCAACTGGATGCTACAGAGCTCATACCTCATATCAACCTTGCAGCTTTGACATCCCACATCACATCTAGGAGCAGTCGACACATTCAGCTT
This sequence comes from Pinus taeda, assembly GCA_000404065.3. Lineage (NCBI taxonomy): Eukaryota > Viridiplantae > Streptophyta > Pinopsida > Pinales > Pinaceae > Pinus > Pinus taeda. The sequence continues at coordinate 143,676 of APFE031002474.1, read as the reverse complement.
AGTTGTCTTGGGGTAAGCCTGCTTCCCATGCCTTGTGCTACATTTCTGTCACTTTTTGTGTTTTCAGTTGTATGAGTATTATTTTCTTGATTATTTGAGCGCTTGTTTTCGTTTACATGTATATTATCTTTTCCTAGCTCTGTTTCAGTTTTTGTTTCTATCTCACTGCTGTCGCGTGCATGAAACTATTTTGCACAGACATTTGCCCAACCGGCGAACTGCCTCACCCGCATGCATGCTGATCTATTTGCTAAATCTTTCATTCATGTTTTTCATGCATTGGTAATCACTTCTGCTATCACTTAGTGTCACCATGCATTCACTGACTTACTTTCTTTCAATTGTCCGTCAATGAGTCAGACCAACCTTGGCCCGGGCTCTACCTTCACGAAGCCTGCATTGTGCAATCTAGAAAAGGAAGGCTCACCTTCCTCTTTAGATTTTCACATTCATGCCCAGCACTGACCTCCAAGACTATTTTTCATATTTCTAGAGGACAGTGGCTTCTTGGCCCAAGAAATTGCGCAAATTTATCCCTGGGCCAGCAGTCCTTCCCAACTAGAATTGTTCATTACGCAATCTTAAAAGTCAGCAGCTAGACTAGATTGTGCATTGTGCAGTTCCAGCAATCATCCAGTCTCCCGACAGCCTAGACTATGCCTTGTGCAATGTTGGCAGTCGGTCTCCTGACCTCCCGACCAAAATTGTGTAACCTTCATGATCATGCACCCAGGTATGTTGCAAGTCAGTTCTCATGTTCATTTTGGTTTTTTCCTGACAGATTGCTTGCCTTGAGTGTTGTCATGTCTCCAAGTATCACAGGTTTTCATCTGCCTCTCAGCAGTACATGTAAAATGGTTTCCAGGAGAGTAGAGATGAAGACACCATTCAAAGGATGCTTGGGGATGCAGTCAATCAAGTGTCTATGAGCTTTCCTACTCACGAAGACATCAAGTTGTTCATAAATAAGGACATCAAGTAGCATCACAGTGAGCAGCATCATGAACATCAGTTGAAGGCAGCATACTGAATGTAGTGAATGCAAGAGGAAGATTGTCGACAACACAGAGGCAAAACAAGGTTGAAATCTTAAGCAGTTCCATTGATGATGAATGCAACTTTGGAGACTCCGGCTATGACGTGACGGTGCAACATGAAGATTGCAGGAAAGTAGAAGATGGAACAAAAAAGGAGTTGCATGTGCTGAAGCAGCAACTCAGGAAGAACATGAAGTTGCATAGATAAAGGAATGAGTTGTAGCAGGAACAGGAATAGCATTGAGTGCAACATGCACCCACGGATGAAATTGCACTCATACAAATTAAGGATCCATCCCAATAGTTGACACGGAGAACACATGGTGAACAATGTTGTTGATCGTATGCAAGGGATTCAGCAGCATGCATGTCATTGAGCGCACATATGGAATCCAACCCATTCAACACACTCACCAAGGCGAAGACAAGAAGCAAGTCCAACTGGGCTAAACGTGTACTTCAGCAAGTTGATGTGCATGACCACTAGCACACACTTTAATATCAACACGGACACTATGTATCAATGTGTTACCAGTTCAACCGTACCAAGAAGACCATGTGCATGTTAGCAGTCGAGTTGGATGAAGGGGCCAAACCAATGCACCGGTTGCAACGGAGGCAAGAGTTTGCTTCAGCAAGATGTCACCATAAGGTGCATGCACACCATCACGGACGACCAAGCTTGGCATCGGCTCACCACCTTCACCTTCACAAGCATGTCAAAGAGTTGGTTGCATCATAATGGACTGAGTGTCAGTGATGTCTTGCAAGGCTTGCTCAAGCCATGTTGTCTCACATGAATACATGTGCATTGTAATGTTGAGTCATGTCAAGTTTAAGTCAAGTGTCAATGGTTCGATGTAACATTCATAGAGTAGGTGAAGAGTCATGAGGGTAGTTGAGCTGTCACAAAGGGGAATTTCAAGTGTCACCCCACCCTTTGCTATAAATAGTCCCTATAACTCATTTTATAGGCTTTTGGTCAGCCAAGCTTCTACTAAGACTATCTTGAAGAAGGCTTGGACAATATTGTAACGTGCCTTGGCTTCTCCACTACACGGAGCTAGTACATCTCTTTGGAGGATTAGGCGGATGTGGTTGTAACGTTCCACTGTTGGAGCTAGCAGGTTTACATGGTGTATTGTATGATTGTGACTTACACTTCTTTATATAATAATATCCAGTGCATTTTCATTCATATGTTGTTATTGTAGTTGGACTGTTCTGATTGCCTTAATGATATATGTTGTTTAATGTACATACTTGTGTATGAACTGATTTGTATGTAATTATATGAATCTTGTTTTTAACGTGTTGCATATGTTGTTAATGTTGTCACCATCTATGTCGACTACTTTTTTGGACATTAGACAAACCTTTCACATGAACCTTGTTGTAACAACTGTCACACTCGTCTCAGACTTATATGTGAGTGTTGTTCGTGTTATCTTACATTGTATGATGTGACTGTCGCATCCGAGTGGACTACTCCACCGGAAGTTGTGCATTTAATTTTGTGTTGTGTGTTCCTAGCCGAGTTGAGACTCGTCCCTTTCAACCTGGAACTCCCCTTCACCTTCTTCTCCCTTCAAAGTGTTGGAATCTCTCAAACACCTCCCTTGACTCACTACATCAGTCACACCCTTGCTATTGACAGAGTTATCTTACTTGCCTATATCTGACATCACGGTCAAGGCATTACCTTACAACCCACTATTGGGTCTCCTACACCAAACGGTCTGAGGTCTAATTGGGACTTCTTACCAGGGACATCCCCTTACATGTTGGCAGGTCCATCACCATCAACAAATAGAAGTTCAAAAACTATTCTGCACAACAGTAACCCGACCGCGCAACAAGCCAAAACCTTTCCTTGAGTAGCAGGGAGGTTCTGAGAGCGTGTAGAAGTTTCATTTCTCTAAATTGGATGTTCGGATAGGAAATTCTACATGATGTTTTGCCAGGATTTCAGTGGTACTTTCTGTTTCTGAAGTTGGGCTCTCCATTCTCCATCCATCTTCGAGCTTGGAGGTATAAGGATCGTAAATGAACGTTTCTTGTACTTTTATCTCTTTTTATGTCACTTAATGAATGAAGGCCTCCCCATTATTGAGTAGGGCCTAGAGACGTAGTCCAAATTGGATGAACTTTGTAATCAACTCTTTGTGTCATGAATTCATGCTTATCTTGTTATTTCCACATTGTTTTATGTGCTTTTAAGTTCCATGGTTTATAATCTTTGTTACATGTAATTCTGATGAATCTATAAGTAAAATACCTTGGATCAAGTGTGGTACCAGAGAAGGTCTTTGTCAATGCAAATTGCATGAGTATATGTTAACCCAGAACAAGCTAAGAAAAGGCAAAGGAAAGCTTGAGTACTTTTATCCTTAAGCAGGACATGCACAAAAAAGAAGAAAAATGGCAAATGAAGAATCTCATTAGGAAGAGGAATAGAATTTCCATAAGGTATTCTACAATATGGAAGAGAAAGTGGAAAAGTTGTTTTCAAAATATGAAAAGGCACTTGGGCATGAAAAGAAAGATGTTGATGACAATAGATTAGCAAATCATGAAGATGGTGGAGAAGAGCTTCCTCCCTCCCCTTCTTCAAGTGATAGTTCTCGTCACTCTAATCAAGATTCCGAACATATATCTAAGAGACCATTCTTCAAGTTAGATGTAAAGTTTGACCTACCCATGTGCAATGGAGAGTGTAGTGCAGAAAAAATTAATAACTGGATAAGACAGATAGAGGTCTACTGTTAGATTTAGCAGATCAAAGAAGATGAGGCAAAGGTCCACTTAGCATCTCTTCGGCTGAGTGGCACTACTCTCGTTTGGTGGGAGATAAAGTTGCATAAGGGTAGCAAAAAGTCAAGTAACCTTATTTCCTCTTGGTCCAGTTTTATTTCTGCATTGAAAGACCAATTTTTTACCCTTTGGGTTATAAACAAAAGGCACTAATGGAATGGAAATATCTAAGGCAAGGTAAAGGAAAAAATGTGCAAAGCTTCACTGAAGAATTTTGGAAACAAGCATTGAATTTGGGCATCACATTAGATCAAGCCTATAAAACACCATTCAAACTTGAGCGTGGAAGATTCCAAAAGAAAGTCAAGGGGAAGGATAAGAAGACCATTACAACCAAGAAAGGGGACGGAGCAATGCCATATTGCATGCATTACAAGAGAGAAGGTTATGACAAGGACCATTATTGGAAGCTATATCAGAGTTGAGACCAAATAGATTCAACGGAAAGGGTAAGCAGAAGATAGTGGCAACAGTGCAATAAGACCTTGGATCAGAATTTGGCGACGAGACATTGATCACAGTCATGGGCGCAAGAGGTACTCTTTCTATTAGTAATAATTTTGATTCAATTGAAAGTAATAGCTATTTGAATGAGCCTGTAAGTAATGAGTGAAAGAGAATTGAATTATTCCACATTAGGGTTATTATAAAGCAAACAAAGGTGGAAACTCTATTTGATTCAGGTTCCCAAGAAAATTTAATCTCAAAGTCCTTAGTGAAAAAGTTAGGCCTTGAAACTAATCCTCATCCGAGTCCATACCTGCTTGGTTGCGTAACAATAAAGAAAAACTACAAGTACCCAAGAAGTGTAGTTCTAGATTTGTTATTGCTTCCAAAATTGTTGATGAGGTAGAGTTAGATGTTGTTCCTTTGGATATATGTGGAATTATCTTAGGAAGTATGTATTTGTATGATAGAAAGGCAGTTTTCTTTAGGCACGAAAACAAATACCACCTCACGATTGACTAGGTATAATATATACTCAGAGCTCGTCATACGAAAGTTAGTACTATCCTTGTAAGTGTAAGATAGATTAAACGACTATTTAATTCCAATAAAGGGTGCCTTCTCATGGTGTTGAGAGTGAAAGAGGCCAAGACAGATGACGCTTTCAAAGGTTGTGATCCTGATCATAAGAAATAATTGTTAGAAATTATTTCTGACTATGATGTATTGTTTCAAGAACCGAGAGGATTACCCCCAAAATGATAAATCCAACATGAGATCCATTTACAACAGGATTCTCCTTTACCAAATATTAGCATGTACAGGATGGCTTCTGTCAAGATGGAGGAGATCAAGAAACAGGTGCAAGAATTGCTAAGTCAATGGGTCATCAGACTGAGTTCTTCTTCATGAGGCTCACCGATCGTGTTGGTGCCAAAGAAAGATGGCACATGGAGAATTTGTGTAGACTACAAGGTGCTAAATAAAATTACGGTGAAGAATCAATACCCTCTCCTTCGAATTGATGAATTATTAGATCGGTTGAAAAATGTTGTTTATTTTATAAAATTGGTTTTGCATAGTGGATATCACTAGGTTAGAGTTGCAGAATAAGACATTTGGAAGACTGCATTCAAAACTAAGTAGGGGTTGTTCGAATGGATTGTGATGTCATTCGGACTATGCAATGCTCTGGGCACGTTTATGAGGGTGATGAATGATTTCTTTAGGCCTTTTCTTGATAATTTTGTGCTTGTATATCTGGATGATATTATTTTTTATAGTAGGACATGGGATGAACATGTATGTCATGTGAAGAAAGTGCTTGATGTTCTGAAAAATGAAAAATTGTATGTAAATTTGTCAAAGTGTGAGTTTGGGAAGACGTCTCTCGTTTATTTAGGTCACATAATCGGTAATGGGCAAATGAAAATAGATCCCTCTAAAGTAGATGCAATTATGAAGTGGCATGAGCCCACAAATGTTACAGAGGTCTGAAGATTTTTGGGTGTGGTACAATATTGGAGAAGGTTCATTGTGAACTTCTATGTTATCACAACCCCCTTACATGCATTGACAAGTGTGAAGTAGGCCTTCCAGTGGGGAGGAAAGTAGCAGAAATCCTTCGACACGCTGAAAGAGAAGATCAGCACAACACCAGTGCTAGCCTTACCAGACCTTAAACAACCTTTTGAGTTGAGACATATGCAAGCGGATATGACATGGGAGGTGTATTGATGCAGCAAAGGAAGCTTGTATGTTACCATTCGAAGACTTTCTTCAAGGTTGTTGTGAATTATCCCACGTATGATAGGGAGTTGTACGCCTTGGTTTACAGTGTAAAGAAGTAGAAACACTACTTGATCGACAAGGAGACCATCATCAATACAAATCATCATCCCTTGTAATACCTTCAGGCATAGACCAAGCTTCAACAAGCCTGTCATTTCAAATGGATGGGATTCCTCCAGCAGTTTCATTTGGTAATAAAATACAAGAAGGGTGCCAACAACAAAGTAGCAGATATGCTTTCTCGCCCTCCTATTTATGCATCTGTAATTTTTAAAAATGCTTCTTTATCATTAGAAACTTATGTTGAACAATATGCTAACGATAATGATTTTAGTGAGATTTATGCAAAATTGACTTGTGGATCACAGGTGGACAATTATTATTTGCAGGAAAAACTATTGTATCACCTTGGAAAATAGTGTATACCGTTGATTAAAGGGTACATGTAATCGAGAGGCTCATACCTCTCTTTTGTCTCTTCATTTTGGGGTCAAAAAAACTTTATGTCATTTACAGAGGTTTTTTTTTGGCCTCATATGAAAAAAATTATGATTCATTTTGTAAAGGGTTGTGCGTTGTGTTCTGTTTCAAACCCCTCTAATAGAAAACTTGGGCTCTACACACCACTCCCTATTCCGAGTCGACCATGGGAAAGTGTGTCCATGGATTTTTTAAGTGGTTTGCCTATCTCTAGGAAAGGTCACGATTATTTGTACGTCGTTGTGGATCATTTTAGTAAAATGTGTATTTTAATGCCTTGTTAAAAACAGTTCGTTGTTGAGAAGACTACTTATCTTTTCTTTCAGCATCTTTGGATTCATTTTGGGTTGCCCACATCTATTGTTTCAGACCAAGACTCTCACTTTCTTGGAGAGTCCTAGACCAGCTTGTGGAGAATGATAGACACTAAGCTGAAAAGAAGTACAGAATTTCATCCACAAACTGACGGGCAGACAGAGGTCATAGACCACACCATGGTACACTTGTTATGAGGATATTGTGGAAAACATCCCAAGTTATGGGATGAACAACTTCCTTATGTGCAGCATGCATACAATCGAGCAACACATTCATCCAAACAGAGCTCACCATTAGAGACATGTTTTGGTTATCTACCAAGGGATCCCGTAAACATGGTCTTTGGGAAACATGAGGATGGAGATGGGTGAGATGATAGATACAAAGCACGGAATTTTATTCAATGGATACAGGTGATTCATCGGGCAGTGCAGGAGCAATTGGGGAAGAGTCAGGCTCGATATAAAGCTTGACATGATAAGAACCGAGTTGACCATCAATTTCAAGTTGGGGACAAGGTATTGCTCCACATCAACAAGGATAGAATGAAGGGGGGAGGGAATAAATTGAGACCCATTCAGTATGCTCCCTTCACCATATTCGCAAATATTGGAGACAATGCTTTTTATCTTGACTTGCCTGCTTATATGCTAATGTACTCCGTAGTGAATTTTGAAAACCTGGAGCTTTATGAACCTCCATTAATAATGGATACCGAAGAGGTTGTACAGATTCCTACAGTGGACAATTTTTCACCAAATTATCTAGACAAGTTACCCGAAGATATCATACTCGACTAGAAAACCAGAACTTCACAATGGGGAGATGTGGAGTACTTTCATGTTGGCTTCAAAGGAATGCATTTGAGTAAAGCTCAATGGATGGAGAAAGAAAAAGTGGGAGCAATTTCCTCACTTTCCAATTGACTAAAAAGGATTTTGGTGGTCCAAAATCTCTTAGTGGGGAGGATTGATCCAGGTGGATCTTTAAAAAGTACCAGTGGCATGGTAAAAAGGATCAAAAATCAAAGTGGAAAAAACTCTATACACTTAACATCAGATCGAATTGCTCTTCATCCTAATTCCAACAATCTGAGCGACACTCGAATCCAAGATCATATGAAGAAGTTAGAGCAAGTCAAAGTTAGGTTTGACTTGATCAGATGGGAGGAGAAGATGATGTAGTAGAACTCTTCCATGAATGGGGAAGTGCCAAGTGCTAGGGTGCCATTGGCCCCGCATTGTCCTAATCACAAAAGGTAGAGGTACACGGTTAAAGAATCGGCCCCAACACTACCAAGATATGATTATGATATCACAATCATAGATCAGAGGGGAATCAATTTTACAGAATCAGCCCTAATAGAGTCAATATGAAATGTGATAATCACATATCACAATCACAAAGGGAAGTGATTTACAAATCGGCCCCCGCCAGAGTCATGATGTGATGCGATAATCGCAATTGCATATCACACGGTGCATGTTCTTAAAACAATAAGACATGCCGATTGCGATTTGTCGATACTCTCGGATGTGATATGGTAAAGAGCGTGGTTCTAGAAACTCGTCAGGTCCATTAGATCACACATCGCATCTTGCAGCAGCCTTTATGGAGGAACACCTTGGTTCCGATTGATTTCGATTTGCGATGGGATTATCAGCACCGATAAAGTTGTCGGGTGTAAGGTATACGTCGATTCATGTGAAACAGTGTCAAGGGCGGTTTTTCCTATGTTTGAAAATTTTGTTACCTATGTACTATTCACGACCCAAGAATCTATGTTGGAAACGCCCGCCTGCTAAACTTTTCATCTGTTTGGAACTGCTCGATATTAAGGAGTCGGCCGATCAAGTATATATGGGATGGTCCACAAAGGAAAAAGAGGAGACTATCATAGAAGCTCAAAAACTATTGCACACATTAATAACCCGACCTGGTAACAGGGAGGTTCTGCGAGGGTTCAAAAGCTTCATTGGGTGTGTGGATAGGTGATTATGCACGATTTTTTGCCAGGATTTCAGTGGTAATGTCTGTTTTTGAATTTGGGCTCTCCATTCTTCATCAATCTTTCAGCTTGGAGGTATAAGGATTCTAAATTAATGTTTCTTTTGCTTTTATCTCTTTTTATGACACTTGATGAATGAAGGCCTCACTAATATTCAGCAGGGCCTGGAGATGTAGTCCAAACTGGATGAACTCTGTAATCAAATCTCTGTGTCATGGTTTCATGATTATTTTGTTATTTCCGCATTGTTTTATGTGCTTTTAAATTCCATGGTTAATAAGCTCTATTATATGTAATTCTAATGCATCAATAAGTAAAGGATCTTGGATCATCATACCAAGAGTGAAGGATCTTACCATGCTTATGGATACGTTCATGAATTCTAATTTCCCACTAGATCAAAATTGTTCCTTCTAGTCGAAGTGAAGCCAATTGAATTTTTACTCATCTTCAACAATCTATTGAACTCTATAGTAGACCTCTAATTTTAGAATCTAGCTATCTAATATTTCAGTAATAATCGTGTCATCATACATGGGTAAGTCAAATTTGACATCTAATTTCAGTAATGGCCCTTTAGGAGAAATATTTTTATAAGAAGATGGAGGAGGAGGAGGAGAGGAAGGAAGAGAACTCTTTTACAATGGAGGATCACCACCACCTTTTCATTATTAACTTGACTTGTACCTTCTTCTCTTTGATGCTTCCTTTCATTGTAAATTTCTTCCACCATTATTGTCATTGCATTGAATTCCTTAATGAATTGTCCTTCAAAGTTAAATGGATTTTCTCCTTTTGGTGAGGCCATCTGTAATTTTGAGTTTCTCCCCTTCAACAAATGTCAGGTATTATAAACTTCAAGATTTCCTTCACCCTTCCTTAACCTGGACTTGGTAAGCATCCACACTCCACAAACCGCATCAAGCCTTCTTTGATACCACTTTATTTGGATATTTAACTTGATTGGTTTGAAAAAGAAATTAAGTGTGAATGATTAAATTCAATAAATCATTAAGGAACTAATGATGCATAAAATTGACCTCATCTTCATTTGGGAAACCACCTGATCAAAGCCCCAAATTAGACTCTTTTCCATTTAGACTAGTGATCCTGATTGTTTTTTAATTGGATCCAATTACATGTATGGAAGTTGCTTCAGTGAATGGAGGCTTGAAAATATATGAATCAAAAGAAAAATATAGAAAATGAGAAATAATTCTAGGTAAATACTAAAACCAAAAAAAAAACTCTAACTAAACTATGTCATTTACTACATAACCGAGTGAAAATTGCATATGTGAAATAGAAGATAACTCAATAACTAGAAATGTCGATCTCTTCATTAAATCATTTATAATTAAAAAAAAATTAAATGATAAACAGTTCAATTAAATAGTTAATTGAATTTTTATATGAACAACATCCACATATAATCTTGAATTATTATGTTTACAAATGGTAGATACAATAAGACAAAAAAGAATTATTAAATCCTTCCCTTATAAACATGAATAAACTCAAATGATTATAATAAAAAATATAAGCAAGACAAATCCAATAATAGTATAAATTATGTTATGTTTCTCTGAGACATGGAATCTGTTAGTGTCAATCTTTGAATCCTTCCTCCAGTGATCAAACATGCTCTTACAAAGTGATTTTAGGGTGTCAAGGTCAAATTTTGTCCTTTCAGTGAGTCTTCAAGTAAAATTTGGTCACTAGGTATTAGGTCTAGGGTTGTTTTCACTCCTTCCAAAGTCTTCCAAGTATTGGTCCATGTCATCATTCAGCTTAGTGTACCATCATTCAAAGATTTTTCATCATCATTTCAGGTTCCAATGGGTCATTTTACACCTTGTTCGTGCTTTAGTTGTACTTGGGTAAGCCTCATTTCCCTCTCCTAGGGTTTTGAAGGTAATTTTTCTTGGATGGTCAAATCATCAACAAAACTTGTATCCTAATGCTCATACACTATATCCTATCCTTAATATACCTTCTTAAATGCTTCCCATCACACATATCCCTCAAATTCATCATTTTCCCACAAACCCTAGTTTATTGCTACAATTTGACAATTTTCTAGGCTAGGCCAGTGTTTTGACCTTTTGGACCCCTTCCCCTCACTCAATATTTGAAATTACACTTTCCCATGATTCCTAACATCCCTCCCTACTTCCTAAAATTTTCTCAAGAATTTAGAAGCCCCTTATCCCCTTTGTTTCCCTTCATTTCCACAAATCCCTTGTTCCACACATCGGGATAGATTTTATTCAAATGTTGTTTCTGAGAAAGAGAAGATGAATTTGACAAAAGTGAGAGATATTTTTGTCCATAATTGACCCAAGGAGAAAAACCTTTTTCATTTTTTACACAGGTTTCATGGTTTGGGAGAAATGTCAAAACCATCATTGGCCTCAGGAGGATTGATGCACTTCTGGAGTGACCTTGGGAAAATCACAATTTTACCTAGCTAGGATGTTCAAATGAATTTCTTTATGATTTAAATGATATCTAGACAGAGGTATATTTCCCATGAGCTATCATAATCTCAATTTGGAGTTGCGGAAGACCTTCAAAAGTTGACAGCAATAGCACTCTGCATTCAGGCAGTCTCATTTTGCACATTTTGACCAGTCTTGGGAGATTTGCCTTTTGACAGGGCAAATGAGCTCAAAATTGAAAAATTCAAGATTTTTTGGAAAGAAAACTCAACAAGCTTTCTAACAAGCTATCACATGCCCAATTTTGGCACGGGGAAGGCCTCCAAAACTGGTCTAAGAAATGGCGATGTGCATTCGGAGCTCGGCCCTGAGCATCAAAGGAGCATTACGCATCAGGCAGTTTTCTCTTGTGTTGATTTACACTGGAGCTATGCATCAGAGAGGCGCTGCACATTGGTGAGTAGGTGCTGCACATTGGCCAGTAACACTTCAAAACCCTCAAACTTCACCTCTAATCACCATCATTGCCGCATTTCTTTTCCAATCAAGTAATAACCTCACTTTTGATCTCACATAGGGTTTTCATGCTATAATTGTGGTTTTAGCATATTAAAACTCAAAACAGTAGTTGTCTCCTACCAAATTTCTCACCACTTCTAGATTTTGTCACTTGTCTTCATTTTCCCATTATCATTTGCCCTAAATCTACCCCTTGATCCCATTTTCCCTAACCTATTTTCCCTAAGAAACTAATCCCTTTATGAAACCCTATGCTCATACATCAAAACCCTAGGTCCTCTATCCATCCCTCTCACTCCCCTGCCTCACCTCATCACTATTTTTCCTTTCACAAATCTCTTCATACTCATCTTTTTCCCCATCTATTATCCACCATTCACCATATCATCATCACATCATCCCATAGAGACAAGCATGGAAAGAGACAATGACCCTGATTTTGAGGAGGACACCCTAAGTGACAGCTCTAGGGAATGGAATTTGCAGCAGGTAGACAAAGGGAAAGGAAAGGTCTCAGGAGAAAAGCTAGATGATGATGTTGAAAGGGAGTTTCAGCATGAGGAGCAGGATGATGATGTGTCACCTCATCACACTCAGGTAATTGATCTTGAAAACCCATCATTAGAACAAAGCATGCTTTTGAAAGAGAAAGAGGCTCATATTCACATGTTAAATGATACGTTTGCTAGAGCTAGATATATTATCAATTACCTAGAGTAGGAGAATAAGCAGTGAGAGGGTAAGCAAAGCCAAATGGAGTTAGAAATGCTAAAAATTCAAAGGCAAAGCAACAAAGAACATCCGGTTCCTTTGACTCCTATTGAACAAGAAGTGGAGCATGATAGAGAAATATGGCTTGAAAGAGTTAACATTCACCGTGAGGGGCTTCTAAAGAAAATAAATAGATACAATAAGATGCTAAGGCATATGGCACATCATTATTTGACCCGAAATAGAGTATGCAACAAGAGGATCAAGCACCTTAAGGCAAGATTAAGGAGGGCCTTAAAAGACAAAAAGAAGGATGAAAAGCTCAACAATTTAGCAGATGTGACTTTAGCCCAACAAAGTAACCCATGATGTAGCTTTGAGCCAAAATTGGGCAAGTTTTGAGACAATTTTATCATTTTCCAATTTTTGAATTATAAACACAGAAAATTCTGGCTGATGCACAGTGCCACCAGCACTGGTGGCGCTACACATTGAATTGGTGCATCCTCTTGACAAATGGCTTATAGATTTGGATTCAGCATCAAAAAATAAGCAAACCCAAAAAGTTTCATCAATTTTGGAGAAGATCTGGGCCACCATAAGGGCAAAAAAACACCCAAAAAATGCCTTGTCTGCCACTTTTTGGACACACAGGAACCAGTCTTGGGAGAATCCACTTTTGAGGGGGAGAATGACCTCCAAATCAGAAAATTCAAAGTGTTTAAGAAACTAGACAGACTAGGCGTTCCAACAAGCTATCTTTGGCCTTATTTGAATGAGTGGAAGCCCTCCAAAAGTAGCCTTGAATTGATGCTACGCATCAGGCTCAGGGCGTTGTGCATCACGCAAATTTTGTCAATTTTGCCTAAAAGTCAATTTCGCCTAGTCTCATCAGTAGTTGACTTTTTCTTCTTTTCTTGGTAAATTTTGCATGGTAAATGATGTAATATGATGTAAATTTTGATGTAAAACATTTGATGGGGTAGATACATCAAAGCAAAGGTGATTTTAAACTGAATGTATCAGTTTCCTTAGTTTTAGAGGCAAGTTGTTCCACTGCCTATTTTCTTGTTCCTAGTTTAGATGTTGTTGAAATAGTTCCTTGACTAATCGATTCGACCCCTGATGGATAGCTCAGATGGTTTTGAGGTCTATATGATGTCTTTTCTTAGTCATTTATAAAGGTTGGACTTTGGTGGAAGTGGTGGCACTCATTGAACATTTGTATCAACAGTTTGGCAAGGAATAAAACCAGGTTTCACAGTTATTTTTGTGGGATTCTTGTGTTAGTGAGTTTATGTATTGTTTCTTCTTTGTAATGAGTTTTTCTTATGTTTTATATCTATCCAAATCCATATTTCTCTTCTAAAACTAAATGAATCAAGGTGAATGCAAAAATACATTGTTGTTCTTTGTCTTGGGAATGCATTTGGTTTTCAATGTTTTCAACTATTTAAAGAGGATTCTTAGTTTCTTTATGCCCTCCTCAACTCCTCAGCTATCTTAATCTCCCATCTTAATCCATTTCTAGTACACAAACCCTTGTCTACCTCGCCCCACTGAACATGATTGTATCCCTGAGTTGATTTCTGGGACCCAATCTGCCTTCTCCAATTGATCCAGCAACCAAAACCTAAAAATCAAACCAAAAACCCTAAGCTATTATTCCTAGTCTAAAATCTACATTAAATTCAGTCATCTCAAGCCCTAATTGCCAACATCCTAATTGAGATTGACAAGGAGAGAACCCTCTCCCGACCTGGTAGGGCTAGCTACCAGGTTAAGCGTGGTTTGACGTTACCCTAGACCTACCTTCCTTCAGCCTGACGTAGATCCAGGCCCTAACATAGTGGTGACCATACTGGGGATGTAGTTTTGTGTTCCTCAGCAAAATGTAATCAAGTTCAGATCTGATTGTTGATGCTAGACAACGATCAGACATAGGAAGGCTGAAATCATTCACTTGGCGATGCCAAATCAGTTTCGAGATCAGATCCAAGGACTCCACTAGAGGATGAACCTAACTAGCAGAAACATGAAAGGATAATATGGAAATATCAGTTATTCAAGTTTGAATTTCATCCAAGACATTATGTTCTTTGTCTTAAATTATTTCTTCTCTTTTCCCGAGAATGTCAAGAAGACTTTGCAAAGTGTATTATATTCGAGGAAAGATCCTAGATCTGCATTTGATTCTTTCCCTTTGAAGATTGTAGATACAAAATATGTGCATGCCTTTGATCTTGATCAAGACCCTTCTTCTGAATTTTATGATGATCGTCTTCAAACTGATGAGCCTCAAGAGACAAAGACTAATTCTACACTTCCTGTACATATTCCTATACCTTGTAAAATTCTAGATAGATACAAACCTCTGATTTTACCTCCTATATCCCATGCTTTCCCTAAAAATCATTACCTATATCTACCAAGATTTGATGGTGAATGTGAAAACATCACTGCTAAGAGACATGTACTGAATTTTGAGTCTTTTCTTGACCTTTTTGAAGTTGATGAAGAGGATGTCAGTATTAGGCTTTTTGTTGTTTCTTTGCAAGGCAAAGTCAAGAGTTGGTTCAAAACCCTGCCTGATGTGAACATCTCAGATTGCCAATAGTTTTTCAAAAATTTCCTCGACAAGTGGGTGATCAAACAAAACTCTTTCTTGATTATAGAAGAGTATAACCAGCTGAAAAGATTGTCAGGGGAGACCATAAAACAATTTTCTGCCAGGTTTAACCAAGTCTATTTTTCGATGCCGGTTAATATAAGACCTCCTCTTGGATTCGTTCTCTTGCACTACCTGAATGCCTTTGATCCGGAAATGGAGTTTCAACTAAGAGAAAGGAACCTTGCAACACTTGAGGAGATGCAAAACAGTGCAGTAAACGTAGAGGCTAATTTGTTGATCAGAAGGGCAAAGCTGAAGGAAGAAGAGATGAAGAACATAGATCCAGAGGAATCAACATATTTAGAGGTAATGCTTGACATTTTGTTAAGTATAGTGGAAGATATGATGCAAAAGATCACCACAAGGAATGAGTATGATGTTCAAGACCATGGCTCACTGATTGAAAAAGAACAAGTGGCTGATCCAAAACATTTTCTTTCTTATCCTAGTTGTCATATACCTGATAATGATTGTTTCATAGATCATCTTGGAGAAGAGAGATCTGTTGATATGACATGTATGCTTGATGATGTGTTTTATACTAATGATTTCCCTAATTTTGATCAGTATGATGATGATTATGTTCTCCAAATAAAAGCTAGTCTTGCAGACAAATCAGCAGCTGGTTTGTGGAAGGAGGAAATGCACTTGCAACATACAGTGATCATCCGTTGAATATCAGCTATGGAAGTGACGAGAAAAATGCAACAAATTTTGAAGTAAGTGAAGGATCTTTGCCTTTTTGTTTTGCTTCATTTCAGATCATCAGACACAACTTTCATTCAATCAGAAATCAACCGTCGATAAGTTTTTATCTGGACCATCTAAAGGGCAATGAGATCCTTGTTCAAGACTTCTCATATCTAGATTTGCAGCCATCAAATGCCATTGATTGTCAAGTTGCAGATGAAGACTTGGAAGTTGGGACATATGATCAAATGATGTAAGATGATTCCATACCATTCTGTTTTGAATCGTTTCAGTTTTTGAAGGGAAATTTGCATAGTATATCTTCAATAAAGGATGAGCAGCCTATAGAAAATCATGCCATCTCATTGGAACCAATCAAAAATGGGTTGTAACAGTATTTTCAAGTTTTTCACGATCCAATAGTTGAAGTGTTGGATGATGTTTGCAGTCAAAGTCCTTCTCCACTAGCTAACTGTGAGATTGAAACAAGTATTGATACAAACTTTATCTGGCCGCCGGTTTCTTTGTCATTTTCAGCAGGAGTCTCGTCACAAATCTTAGACAAAAGTTTGCATTCATGGTATGAGGAGGAGAAAATTAATCCATCGAATGAGCTAATTCCCAATGCACATGAATTTCAAGATCCTTATGCAGTATTTTTGGAGTCGGATAGAGAATCCATATTATTCAATGGATCTGTTTACAAGTTTTCATGGAAGTTGCCTTTTAGTATTTATCTCTTGTTGTTCATAAGAAAGCTCTTGCGGAGAATGCAAACAACAGCTAGAATTCTTACTTGGTTGCATTGGTTGTTTCAGTTCACATGATCAGGTGATGAATGGAACAACTAGAGTAGGTTTTATTGAATAAGATCCATTTTGAGTATAATTTCTAGTTTTTCAGTTGTGTTTTAGTATTGAGTTAGTTTCAAGTCAGTTTGTGTCTTTGAGTCGTCAATTTTCAGTCATCCATTTCAGTTTGTGTTTTTGACTCCATGCCTAATGGATAAGGCACTTGGTCTACGGTGTTCTTGGCACCTCCAAGGAGCTACCATCCCCAATGGAGCTAATGTTAGTGTCAGTCTTTGAAGCCTTCCACCAATGATCAAACATGCTCTTACAAAGTGATTTTAGGGTGTCAAGGTCAATTTTTTTCATTTCAGTGAGTCTTCAAGTAAAATTTGGTCACTAGGTATTAGGTCTAGGGTTGTTTTCACTCCTTCCAAAGTCTTCCAAGTATTTTTCCATGTCACCATCAACTTATTGTACCATCATTCAAAGAGATTTCATCATCATTTCAGGTTCCAATGGGTCATTTTACACCTTGTTCGTGCTTCAGTTGTACTTGGGTAAGCCTCACTTCCCTCTCCTAGGGTTTTGTAGGTCATTTTTCTTGGATGATCAAATCATCAAAAAAATGTGTATCATGGTGCTCATACACCTTCCCCTATCCTTAATATAGCTTCTTAAATTCTTCCCATCACTCATATCCCTCAATCATCATCTTCCCAGAAACCCTAGTTTATTGCTACAATTTGAGAATTTTCTAGGCTACACCTGTGTTTTGACCTTTTGGACCCCTTATCCTCACTAAATCTTTGAAATCCCACTTTCCCCTGATTCTTAACATCCCTACCTACTTCCTAAAATTTTCTCAAGAATTTAGAAGCCCCTTATCCCCTTCGTTTCCCTTCATTTCCACAAATCCCCTGTTCCACACATTGGGATAGGTTTTATTCAAATGATGTTTCTAAGAAAGAGAAGATGAATTTGAAAAAAGTGAGAGAGGTTTTTTTCCATAATTTACCCAAGAAGAAAACTTTTTTCATTTTTTACACAGGTTTCATGGTTTGGGAGAAATGTCGAAAACATCATTGGCCTCAGGAGGATTGATGCACTTCTGGAGAGACCTTGGGAAAATCAATATTTCACATAGTTGGGATGTTCAAATGACTTACTTAGTGATTTAAATCATATCTAGATAGAGAGATATTTCCAATGATCTATCATGAGCTCAATTTGGAGTTGAGGAAGACCTTCAAAAGTTGACAGCAACAACACTCTGCATTCAGGAAGTCTCATTCTGCACATTTTGACCAGTCTTGGGAGATTTGACTTTTGATGGGGAAAATGAGATCCAAATTGAAAAATATGTTTTGCAAAGCAAACTCAACAAGCTTTCCAACAAGCTATCACATGCCCAATTTGGGCACTAGGAAGGCCTCCAAAACTAGTCTGAAAAATGGCGATGTGCATTGGGAGCTCGGTGCTGCGCATCAGAGGAGCAATGCGCATCAGCGAGTTTTCTCCTCTGTTAATGTACATTGGCGCTTCACATCAGAGAAGCATTATGCATTGGTGAGTAGGTGCTGCACATTGGCCAGTAACACTTCAAAACCCTCAAAATTCACCTCTAATCACCATCATTGTTGCATTTCTCTTCCAATCAAGTAACCTCATTTTTTATCTCACATAGGGTTTTTATGCTATAAAAGTGGTTTTAGAATATTAAAACTCAAAACCCTAGTTGCCTCCTACCAAATTTATCACCATTTCTAGCTCTTGTCACTTGTCTTCATTTTCCCATTATCATTTTCCCTAAATCTACCCCTTGATACCATTTTCCCTAACCTATTTTCCCTAAGAAACTAATCCCTTTATGAAACCCTAAGCTCATACATCAAAATCCTAGGTCCTCTATCCATCCCTCTCACTCCCCTATTGTTGGCATTATGATGCATGTGTTGTACTTGATGGCAACCCTCTCATAGAAGATCATCTCAATTGTATACATTCAGAAGATATATCAGATGTGATAGAATGCATGGGTTACCGGACAGCAAAAAGGGATCAGATGACAGTTCACAAGTAAGCTTTGCCATCAAGTCCAAAGGGGGAGATTGTTGGCATTATGGCTAAAGTGTTGTCCTTGATGGCAACCCATACAGGGGATGGATCACTGTACAACAGGTCAATAGCAAACATTGATGAACAACTCTCAAATATTGAAGAAAATAAGGAGTACGCAGGCACACCGTTCAAAAGGTGCGTACACGCAGGCATGTTTTATATAAAGTGCGTACATACCCACAGGATACCCATTCATTGGGTGCGTACCCCCAGTGCACACATTCCAAGGTAGTTAAGCGCCCACACGTGGGGTTTCTCATGGTATTTAGCCAACTGTATTGGGTTATCATGGTTTTTGGCCCGCGGTATTGATTATTTTATTATTATTATTGAGCCCCATGATCCTTGATTTGAGGAAGAGCTAGCCTATATAAAGCAAAGAAGATCATTTGGCTTAAGCATCTTTTTGGTTGAATATCTTATGAGGGTAAGATCTAGTCTAGATCTAAATAAGGCGAATCTACTGATGGACTAAGATCTCTTCGGCGCATGTTCAGATCCGTAGATCTGACTGTCTGGGTTCTTTCTGAAGCCTTGAAATCATCTATGCCCGAAGGTACGCAGGTACAGTGAGCGAAAAGTGCGTACATACGCAGGAGCGAAGAGTTTCAGGTGTGCCGGTATGCAGGCACAGAAGGGTTTCAGGTGCGCCGGTACGCAGGCACAGAAGGGCTTCAGGTGCGGATGACCGCAGGCAGTTCAATGGACTCAGAGCGAGGTACGCAGGCTAGCAGTTGAGCAGGGTGCGTACTTGTATGCAGGCTAGCAGTTGAGCAGGGTGCGTACTTGTATGCAAGCTAGCAGTTGAGCAGGGTGAGTACAGTAAGCAGGCAAGCAGTTGAGCAGGGTGAGTACGTAAGCAGGCGAGCAGTTGAGCAAGCTGCTTACTTCTCTTTAAATCCATGTTTATCCTTACTGTGTTCTGGGTGTTGAAGTGATGTCTAGTTTCTGGTATTATGATCTTATGACAGCCGTATGAGAAGTGATTGAGTATATCTTTATGTGATCTAATGAACTAGATCTGATTGATGACTCTCATTGTATATGTTTTGATCTAGTGATTGAGTGATTCAGAAAGTTGTTTGATTATGAGCTTCTATGTGGTTATTGGGTCCAGTATGAAAATTGGATGAAATGTGGCCTTTCAGATTATGTGTTGTGCTTCAGTGTATCCAGTATGAAAATTGATGAAACGTGGTACCTGGAGGAGAGAAGATTGTAGGCCAGCGCCTACGTACTAGTACTTAAGCTAGTACAAAAGCAAAGGGGAATCTTTGGAGCATTGTAGCAGGTAGCAGCCTGCGTACTAGTAAATGGATCGGCTAGTACAAGAGCAAAGGGGGTTGTAGCTCCCGTACTGGTATAAGACTGCACTAGTACAAATATTGTAAAAGGATTTTCTTATTAAGAAGAAGATTGAGATGACTTGCAGCAGGTGGTTTTCTCCCGCATTGGGTTTCCACCTTATATCATGGTGTTCATGTGTGTGCCTTATGTGTGATGATCTATTCTATGTTTCTGCATCTGTTAACTTATAATATGGTTGATAATGTTCTAATGCACTCATTGAAGATCAATTAACTTAATCATAAGAAGTTGTGGAAGTAGAATATATGAATCAGAGTTTGGAAATGAAAAAGTTTTATTAATGTGATAATACTGATTCACCCCCCCCTCTCAGTATTATTTCCAACATCTAGGTCCTAGGGTGCTAAACTCCGAGGATCTCTTCAATTAGATATGTCTTATGCTACCATTTCAGTTTTCAAACATCCCAATAAATTGTATAGAGAAACTTTGATGAAGTATGTAGTGAGTAGTCACGAAAAGCCTCAGAACTTTCCTATATATTCAGTACATTCTAACATGGATTCTTTATTCTTTACAATGTTGAAACTAATCAAGAAGATATTCCAACTGATATAACAACAGAACCAAAAGAAATTGTAAAAGAAAAGTAAAATTTCCAAATTCAAGAGATATCAAACAACAAAGAAAATCTAGATGCCCTAGCTAAGAAAGATTCCACTACCCCATATGAAAATTATGAACATGAAATCATATGGCATCTGGAATTTGATGGTTCAGTAAACAAGCTAAGTGCAGGAGCAGGAGTATGGGTTTACAATTTAAAAAATGATAATGCAGAAGGTCATGCCTACAAGTTAAACTTCAAATGTACAAACAGTATAGCCAAGTATGAAGCCCTTATGTTAGGACTGAAACTGGTTAAAATATTAGGAGCCATCCGGGTATCAATTATGGGAGATTCTGAGTTAGTGATTAAACAAATCAAAGCTATTTACATGAACAAAGATCCTAGGTTAGGAATTTATAGAGGAATAGTCATAGAAATACTAAACACCCTTTTAGAAACTAAATTTGTTGTTATCCCGAGAAAACACAACATGCAGGCTCATAGCCTAGCCATGTTTGCTAGTGCTTGTAAGTTTCATTTTGAGCCTAATCATCAGTATACTGATGAGGTCAGGCATAGACCTGCAATTCCTGACAATTTAAAGAACTCGCAATTATTTGAGAATGATTAGCAAATCAATAATTTTTTAACTTTAGATAATGAATTTGTAAATACAAACATAGAGACTGACATAGAAGTAGATTGTAATTATTCTAATGAAGTAGAAATAAATGAGCTAGAAGGAAATAAAATAAAAGATAGACTTCATCCTACAAAATTCACAAAAACAGATATTAACAATTTAAAACAAATGGAAATTGATGAAATAATTGATGATGAAACTGAAGTCATAAACCTCAAAGATAATTTCTTGCCCAAAGGATTAACTGCTTTGGAGGACTTATTAGACTCAAATGATATTCCTAAAAAGCGTAAGATGGAACCTTTGAAAGCAGACATTGAGGAATGCAATATAGGAACTCAAGAGAATCCCAAACTGATAAAATTGTCTAAATCATTACCCCTTGAAGAAAAAATGAAATATATTGAGCTAATGAAAGAATTCCAAGATTTTTTTGCCTAGAGTTATGAGGACCTAAAATCTTAAGGTACTAGTATTATACAACACACTATCCATTTGAAATAAGATCATAAACCTTTTAGGAAAAAGTTAAGAAGAATCAATCTTATTTTATTACCTTCCATTGAAAAAGAGATTAAACGAATGTATGAAGCAGGAATCATTGCCCCCATTAGGTTTTCAGATTGGGTATCCAATCTTGTCCCTACGAGAAAGAAAACAGGAGAAATCAGACTGTGTGTTGACCTTAGAAATTTGAGCAAAGTCTCACTCAAAGATAACTATCCCTTACCTAAAATGGATCACATTCTGCAAAGGGTAGTAGGTTCTACAAGGATTTCACTTTTAGATGGATTCTTGAGTTACAATCAAATTTTAGTCCATCCTGATGACCAAGAAAAAACTACATTCACAATCCCATGGGGCACCTTCATGTATGTCAAAATGCCCTTTGGATTGAAAAATGGAGGAGCCACCTTTCAAAGGGCAATGGATATTGCCTTTGCAAAGGAAATCCATGAATTCCTAGTTATATACCTTGATGATATTACAGTGTTTTCTAAGTCAGATCAACAACACCTGGATCATCTTAGGCAAGTATTTCTTAAATGCAGAAAATATGGCATCTCTCTGAACGCAAAGAAATCTTTATTTGGGCTGGAAGAAGGAAAACTGTTAGGCCACATTATCTCTAAAGATGGAATTAGGATTGACCCAACGAGGATTGAAGCTATCTTGTAAATACCTCACCCAAGAAACATTAAAGAAATTCAAGCATTCTTAGGAAAAATAAATCTTTTAAGAAGATTCATCTCTAATTTAGTTGAATTAATTAGATTATTGAATAATATGTTGAAAAATATTCTACTATGAAATGGAAAGTAGAGGGTAAACAATCATTTTAAGAAATAAAATTAGCCTTAACTCGAACACTAGTCCTTACAAGCCCAAAATTTGACAGACACTTCATGATTTTTTCATTTGCATCAGAACACACCATAGCTGCAGTTTTACTACAAAAGGATGATCAAGGATGTGAAAAACCAATAGCCTTTTTTAGTAAAGCTCTTAGAGGTGCCTCATTAAAGTATAAAATAATGGAGAAGAAAGATTTTGCTCTGGTAAAAGCTATTAAGGATTTCAAAGTGTATATATTATATTCTCATGTAATAGCTTATGTTCCCAATGCTGTAGTCAAAGATATCCTGACACAGGATGGAGTAAGGGGAAAATGGATAGCTACTATTTTAGAATATGATATAGAAATAAAACCTACCAAGTTAATTAATGGTCATGGGTTGGCTAAACTTATGGCAGAAACAAATTTCCAAGCCCTAGAAATAAATCTTATCGCGGAACTGGATAACGAACAGGAGATGGCGATTCCACAGATCAGCCAACCCTTTCTAGATTCCCCTTGGTATTCTCATATTATATATGTTTTACAAAACCTGCAGGCTCTTCCAGGGTTATCCAAAACTAAGAGTAGGTTGTTAAATAATGAATCCATACAGGTGAGGATCGTCTTATAGATGAGGAATGACCTGTTATAGAGTTTTGTTAACCCAACGTTTCAGACTACCAAGTGAGTCCATCATCAGGGGATGCGTCAATAGATATTCACTAGATTTTAATGATTTATCCAAGAGATCTATTTAGGGTATATATAGGTTTTTAAAGAAAAGATATATGAAATTTGGTCGGCCATTAACTTATTACTTTTTCATTTATTATTATTATTATTATTTAATTAATTTATTAATTCGTTTTACTAATTAGTTAATAGAT
>APFE031002474.1:39372-118953 GCA_000404065.3 Pinus taeda | reverse complement strand
TTTAATTAGTTAATTGTTATTTAATAAATTAATCAATTAATAACTTAATTAATTAATTAATTGATAAATAAATTGATTAATTAATGATGATGATGATGATGATGATGATGATGATGATGATGATGATGGTTAACGTCCACCGAGACCAAACATTGGTCTATCGGACCTAAAGAAACAAATTAAATGTTTTGATTTAAGATTTTATTCCTATGCTCAAAAAGCTTGGAGAGAAGCCTCCCAAGCTCACTATAATTTTGACATTGTAAAAGACTAGGAAGGTCAGTATTGTAACAAAGATTGTGAAACTGAGATCTAATGTGGTTGTACGTGGGGCACTCTAAGAGGAAGTGGTTTTCATCCTCGATGCTCCTATTCTCACATATATGGCAGATCCTTTCCATCCATGGCGTTTTAGCAACTGCCCAATGACTTGTTTCACTATGGAGCTCATGAGAATTCATTCTAATCTTTGCTATATTAATTTTCTTCTTTGATCTAGTTAAAATAGAGAGATACTTTTGATCTTCTAGGGTGGGGTTGATGACCTTCTTATAATAACTTAATTTTCTTTTAGCCGCTAAATCTTTCTCAAGTAAAGGTTTCCATGTGTTGCTTAGCTTTAATCCATCATCCCTGTTCAGGTTATTCTTCCTTTTTTCTATTTCAATAGCTTCTTTGATTTTCCTTTTAAGATAGTGGTATTCCCTTCTAACCAGTTTGACTTCTTCCATGCATATGTAATGAGAGGAAGAATGAACATGTTCTGCTAAGGCCGATTTTGAGGTCCTTTCTCTTCTTAAGTCAGCAGTGTGTTCTTTAATTCTAATATTAAGAGACCTACCTGTTTCACCTATGTATTCCTTACCACATGAGCAAGGAATCACATAAACACCTTTTTGATTGGGGTTTATGGGATCCTTGACTGAGTTGACTAATTGTCTAATGGTGTTAATAGGGGTGAAGGCTACATTAATGTTATGTTTATTAAGAATTTTAGTAAGTTTATCAATGGTGCCTTTTATGTATGGAAGCGAGACCTTAGGAGTTGATAAATTTTGGTCTTTGATATCCTTGTTATTCTTGTTTAGGGATAGGTGCATGGCTTTCTTAATGGTATTTCTATTATAGCCATTTAGTTCAAACACTTTGTGAAGATGGTTGAATAAACATTGCATAAATTATTTAACTTTTTTAATTTCTGGTTGTTGTCCTTAGTTAACCATTTATCAGATTTTATAAATGTAATTGCATCCAAGGATTGCCATAGATCATGTCTAATATATGAGGAAAGGTATAGATGAGACGAGAGAAGTTTCTAGGAAGTTTTTATTAATTTTGACCTAACCCATTTAATTTCATTTCTAACTAGGGTTTCACTTAATTTTTTGAAGATGGACAGATTTCTGCCTAAGCGAAGAGGATGTTTACAGATAGAAAATTTAGGAATTAGACTGTTGTCTCTACAATTTTTAAGAAAATTTAGATTGGAGATGAGTTTTGCTCTCGATAATCTTAATTTCTGGAACTCTGATGCGCTGTCCATCATGTCCCTTCCATGGTAGGACTTGATGTTGTTAAATAATGTATCCATACATGTGAGGATCGTTTTATAGATGAGGAATGACCTGTTATAGAGTTTTGTTAACCCAACGTTTCAGACTACCAAGTGAGTCCATCATCAGGGGATGCGTCAATAGATATTCACTAGATTTTAATGATTTATCCAAGAGCTCTATTTAGGGTATATATAGGTTTTTAAAGAAAAGATATTTGGAATTTGGTCGGCCATTATCTTATTAATTTTTCATTTATTATTATTATTATATTTAAATTAATTATTAAATTTGTTTTATTAAATTAGTTAATTGATAAGATTAAAGGGATACATTAAATTAATTAAGTGATTCTCTATGAGTTAATTTATAATGTTTATTAATTTTATATAAAATTAATTATTAAATAATTTTGGTTTAGTAATTATTAATTTGCTTACATGATTAAAGTAATTTATCTGATAATTAGTAAAGATTAATTAATTAATTTTATTATTTAATTATTTATTAATATGTTTATTAATTATTAACTTATTAATTTGATTAATTAAGTAACCCGGATGCGGGTGCCTTAATGAGGTGTTAATACATGCGCATGCGAATTGGGCAGCTAGCGATCCAACTAGCTGGATCTGGCGGTTCAAGGTAAGTCATTTATAGGCATTAATGGATCAGTGTACCCGAGGTCTACAGGCAAGTGATTTCAGTATGGCACGCATCCACCACAGCATATATGCTTTGAGCCTTTCAGGAATTGGCACTTTGGTTCTCATCCGATGGTTAGGTCCTCTGCGCCCTTGCGCAGCTCAGAGAATTTGGATGCCCCCCTGGCCTAATTACTGGTCTCAGTTAGCTTGGTTCAGGTTTGCGGTACTGATTCTCTCCGTCGGTGTCTAGTGTATTGAGCCAATCTTCTCTGTCTACGTCCGGTCCACGGATTTCGTCTCGCCCGTCTCTGTAAGGTGTTTTCGTTTGGTCTTTTCTGAAAGCGTCTAGTTCATGCATTGGGCTTTCTCAGTCTTAGCTTGGTTTTTTCTTGTGGTTCATTCCATCTACTGCGAGCTTCGTATTTGGGTCTTCTGTGCAGAGATCTGGTCCTCGAACGGGGTCCATTTAGCCTGTGTCTGGCCGCTTCACTCTTACCTTCAGTCTCCCGGCTCCTTCAATCCACAGATTCTTATTGTAATGGCCCGTCGTCGCGGCATCCCCAGGCGTGAAAGTAATTCAGGGTCACGTGGAGGAACTTGGGGTTGTGGTGGCTCTGTGCCTCAGCGCATAACTCCGTTAGCCTTTGTCTCTCCTTCCTCTCCGCCCTCTGACAGCTCCAGACCTACCCTGAACAGCTCATTTCATTAGACCCGGTTCAAGTTCAGAAGCAGGCTTAATAAACCTCTTATCACAGCTACTATCACTGTTATCTTCTAGGAGGAGGAAGATGAGCTTACAAGCTCGGATGAACCCTCCAGGGAATAGTCTCATTCTCCAAATTCTAGTGATTTTCAGGGCAGCTTGGCTGGAGTTGTCCTCAATGACTTTGTCGTGTTGCACGAGGAGGGCCAACAGGAAGACTTTCATCCTCAGCCAGCTTCACCTCAAGAACTAATTCTTCCTCAGCTAGCTTCGCCTCAAGAGCCAATTATTCCTCAGCCAGCTTCGCCTCAAGAGCCAATTATTGCTTGTGAGCTTGTGCACCTCTCCGGAAATGTCCTGAACCTTGTTCTTCCTCCAGAAGGCAGTACGAAGGAAGTTGAAGACAATGTGATGGTTTCTTGGGTAAGTTCCCCCAACCAGGCAAATGAGAATGCTTCAGGCTCTCCTCCATAGGTCTAATTACTCTTGGCTTCAGCGACATTACAACAAAGTTAACTTATGATTTCTAGTTTTTGCATGAAATTCTCAATGTGCATGGCTTCTTTTCGTAACATCATGAAACTTCACAGTCTCCAGGACATAATTTTGGTTTTCAATCGTTTTGTAATAGTGACTGCAAAGGACAACATTTTTGTAAAGGATCAGCTTCTTCTGAAGCTTTGTCCTTATTTAGCTCAGCTTAGTGTTGGGTCTCTCAAGCTTACCAGAATTTTCACTTCTATGATTCTCATTTTTTGTAAAAGGAAGGCAATGTGCTACCGGCTACAGACTTTTTGATAGAGGGCAGGCTATAGCCCCCTCAGAGGTTCAAACCTCTTTGTAAATATTTTTCTCCTTTTATTTTAATAGAATAGTCTTTATAGAGAGAAAAAAAAAAAAATTGATTAATTAAGTAATTAATTAATGAGGTAATTTTTATTATTTATTAATTAATTTATGTTTTTTTTTTAATTTTATGTAATTAATTAATTTGCTTAAAGATTATTGCTTGATTAATTAATTAAATAATTTATTTGATTATTATTAATTAATTAAAGAATAATTTTTAATAATTATTTATTAATTTAATTTTTATAATTTTGATTAATTATTTAATTATTTAATTAATATTGTTTTATTAATTACTATTATAAGATTAAAGGGATAATTATTAATTTTATTCTCTATTGAATTAATTATTATGTTTATTAATTTTATATAAAATTAATTATTTAAATAATTTGTTTAGTTAATTCATTAATTTGTTTAGATGATTAATTAATTTATCTGATTAATTAGTTAAAAGATTAATTAATTAATTTTATTATTTATTAATATGTTTATTAATTATTAATTTATTAATTTGCTTAAAAGATTCATTGCTTTGATTGATTAATTAAATAATTTATTTGATTAATTAATTAAAAGAATTAATTAATTTTATTATATTATTTATTAATATGTTTATTAATTTAATTTTATGTATTTATTTCTTTGATTAATTATTTATATATTTTATTTGATTAATTATTTTATTGATTAATTAATTTAATTAGTTAATTGTTATTTAATAAATTAATCAATTAATAACTTAATTAATTAATTAATTGATTAATTAATTAATTAATAACCAAATAATCATTTATTTATTGATTTTTTAGGATTTCAAGTAAAGGTTTCCATGTGTTGCTTAGCTTTAATCCATCATCCTGTTCAGGTTATTCTTCCTTTTTTCTATTTCAATAGCTTCTTTGATTTTCCTTTTAAGATAGTGGTCTTCTCTTCTAACCAATTTGACTTCTTCCATGCATATGTAATGAGAGGAAGAATGAACATGTTCTGTTAAGGCCGATTTTGAGGTCCTTTCTCTTCTTAAGTCAGCAGTGTGTTCTTTAATTCTAATATTAAGAGACCTACCTGTTTCACCTATGTATTCCTTACCACATGAGTAAGGAATCACATAAACACCTTTTTGATTAGGGTTTATGGGATCCTTGACTGAGTTGACTAATTGTCTAATGGTGTTAACAGGGGTGAAGGCTACATTAATGTTATGTCTATTAAGAATTTTAGTAATTTTATTAGTGGTGCCTTTTATGTATGGAAGCGAGACCTTAGGAGTTGATAAATTTTGGTCTTTGATATCCTTGTTATTCTTGTTTAGGGATAGGTGCATGGCTTTCTTGATGGTATTTCTATTATAGCCATTTAGTTCAAACACTTTGCGAAGATGGTTGAATAAACATTGCGTAAATTATTTAACTTTTCTAATTTTGGGTTGTTGTCCTTAGTTAACCATTTATCAGATTTTATAGATGTAGTTGCATCCAAGGATTGCCATAGATCATGTCTAAGATATGAGGAAAGCTTCAAATCTTCAAAATGAAAGCTTCAAAATTTTACATTCTAGATAATACTTTATTTTGGAAAAATCATGAAGGAATTTTGTTGAACTGTTTATTAAAAGAAGAATCTGACAAAGTACTCCAAGAATTTCATGCAGGGGATTGTGGTGGACATCTCTACTGGAAGTCAACTGCTGATAAGATTCTAAGAGCTAGATTTTACTAGTCAACCTTGTTTGCAGATGTTAAAAGATTTGTAACTTCTTGCCATAAATGCCAGATCTTCGAAGGCAAAAGGAAACTTTTACCCTTGCCTTTAAAACCTATTTCCACAAAAAAACCTTTTCAACAATGGGGTCTTGACTTCATTGGAGAAATTCATCCACCCTCTTCTACTCAACATAAATGGATACTCATTGCTACTGCTAACTTTACAAAATGGATAGAAGTTATTCCCTCTGGACAGGCCACTGATACAGTAATAATAGGTTTTCTAGAGGCTAATATTCTGTCTAGGTTTGGATGTACCAACAAAATTATCACAGATAATGTTGTAGCCTTCTAGTCAAAGAAAATGATTGATTTCCGTCACAATTATCATATAACACTTGGCCATTCCACAACTTACTATCCTCAAGGGAATGGACTTGCAGAATCCTCCAATAAAAGCCTAATGAATATTATCAAAAAACTATTGGAAGAAAATAAGAAAACTTGGAACAAGAAATTAACCAATGATTTATGGGCAGATAGGCTTACAACTAAGAAATCCATTAGAACCAGTCCCTATGAGCTAGTATATGGAATGGAGGTAGTTTTTTCCTCATATTTAGGAGTTCCAATCATGAAATTACTTCAAGAAACACAAGTGGAACCAAATGATATACAGAGGAGAATTAATCAAAGTATCCATTTACAACAAACCATAGAGGAAGTATATAACAGAACCCAAGTACTGCAAGAAAAACTCAAGAGGATTTTTTATAAAAGGACTAAAGCAGAAGACTTCTATCTGGGAGACAAAGTGTTAAAGTTGGATTCAAGAAGAGAGGACAAAGGGAAACTTGGGAAATTTGACTTCTTGTGGAAAGGTCCATACGTAATATATGCCTTTAGAGGAAATAATTCATATTTTCTTGAAGAATTAGATGGTGCAGAGATTGAAGGAGGGCCAGTCAATGGTTGAATGTTAAAGCACTACATTGATCGTAGCTTCTAACCCAACCAGGTTTCAAAACTATATTTATTATATCCTTTTACAGTTCAGTGTTGATTGTATGGAAATATTTTTGAGGTTGAAGCCTGAAGAGACCCTAACCTTCAAAAGTATTACTGTCATACATACAAATAAAGCATCAGGAAAAGGAGATTTGCAGAATAGAATCAAAGTCTTACAGCAGGCCATTGATCTATAGTTCTTGACTTTTCACCAGGAAAAGCCATCCCCAAGTGGAGCCACTATTATGTTCCTATACCAATAGCTATCATATATCATGATTGGCTTGGTTTAGTTTTGTAATATGTACATACCTTTGCTTGTTGCAAACATTTTCCTTATTCAAAAATACAAAAAATAAAAAAATGTAAAGAGGGTATGCAATAAAAGAAAAATCAAAGAGTAAAATGAATAAAAAAGGTCAGAAAAAATGAAAAATTGAACCCCAAGAAAAAAGAAAAAGACCATGAAAGTATGCAAGTCCAAATGCCACTACTATTTTACTTTTTGTGCAATAGATGATTGTGTGCAACTTTTTATTTATGCCACAACCCATGGTAACCAAATAGTTTAATCTTGGTTATTCCATATTTTGAATTTCATGCTTAGAGATAGAGAATAAAATCTGACCAAACAGTTTAATCTTAGCAGATAAGTAGATAGGTAGACTAAATAAAAGAAGGAGCTCGACAGTTTAATCTGAGCCCTTAGATGTAATAAGGATAGACTTAGATATAATTTCATTGTAAAAGAAAAAAAGTTTGATAAGGGTTTGCCAGTTTAAGTGCACCCTAATAAAGAGAAGTAAAAATGGTAAGATAAGTAGGTTGGGTAAGTAGATGAATGGTTGCAAAATTATGTATGAGGAATGGTTAAGTTAAAAGCTCAAAATCATTTGCTTTCATCATTACATTACTTTGGCAAAGAAATAGATGACAATGAAGACATTTACATCATGGACAAAAGTCAAACTAATTAACCTCCTCACTCATTTTTCCCAAAAATTTTACTAATTTCCCATAAGTATTAAAGGAACCAACACCTAAAAGTTAAAGAGGCTCAGAGCATTTCTCTGACTTCAGGAG
Organism: Pinus taeda; assembly: GCA_000404065.3. Taxonomy (NCBI): domain Eukaryota; kingdom Viridiplantae; phylum Streptophyta; class Pinopsida; order Pinales; family Pinaceae; genus Pinus; species Pinus taeda. The sequence goes on along the minus strand of APFE031002474.1, from coordinate 111,404 downwards.
GGACTGGACCCTCGGCCCAATAACTTGTAAGGCCTAAGTTCTAAAGCCCCTTCATTAAAATTCACCCCCTCCATATTTCACGCATTCCATTTAAAGCCTTTTCCTATGGTAAAATCACTCTTTTACTTAGGAAAATGAATGGTTATTCACAAAATCCCCCAAAAAAATACATTTTAGCCTAAGTTATAATGTTAAATGATGAATTTATATTCGGAAAACATTTACTTAGTGCAATTTCCTTTTCATGGTCATATTAACTTTTAATTCTTATTATTTATTTAAATCCCTAAAGAAATTACCCTTTCCCATATATATTATAAATAAAAACCCCAAAATAAATAAATATCCCATCTTGAAATGTTTGAAAAATAAACCATAATAAAGGTAATTAATTTGGATTAATTAATCGAATCACGATTAATTAATAGCCAAGCCCATGACGTGTTAAAAAGGAATTAATTAGTCATCTAGATTAATTAATAGCCTCTTTGCCAATACAATCACCCCCGATATCATTAAAGTTCCTTAATACTTTATTCGTCCAATCATATCATCCTCGATATAATCAAAGTCATTTTAATTATGATAATTAAGCCATCGGGTCCCCTCCATTAATTTCCTAACATTTTATACTGCCGATCACTGTCCGATCTCCCTTCCATCATCCAACGGTCCTCGCTCATATCGCACGGACCTTTTGGTCGAACATTAACCACACGATATAAGTGGTTTTGACTTTTTGCCGATGCTACATGTCATTCAATTTGTGGCATCGCGCGACCCTCCGCAAAAACCACCAACCTCCCATAAGGGGTGTGATGAATCCTGCTTACCACCTCCGCTAAATGACAAAGTGTCCCATCATTAGTTGACGCCAATTGTCTCTGTCCCCATTCACCCACCAAAAGTCATTGACTTTGTGCATAAAAAAAAATTGTTCATTCCTTTTTCTTTTTTCCGAGAAAAGAAACTTTTGTTTATGCACGCACAAAGTACATCCAAACCAACAACTGACTTCCAACCGCCAACTGCCATTAGTTACTAATCTCTGAGCCACTGGAGACTACTGTGCGCATCCAAAAAAGCTTTCACAACAACCATTTTCCCCTTCAGTCTACCATAACCAGGTATTTACCATATTCCTTTTCAGAAACCCTGATTGGTACTGAAATCTCACCAAATTACCCCAAAGCTCAAGTAATTCAGTACAATTAAGCTATTTTTTAGTCCCAAGATTTCCCCAAGTGCCCGTTTTACCTAAAAATCTTGAAAACCCTAACTTTCTTCCTTGAATACACAAGAACCAAGGATGGAAACTCCCATTTCCCTAAATGTCACTCCAATCACTACTCCCCACAGGGATTTGGACCACCTTTCCTTGGCCGATAAAGATTTTCAGATCAAGGACCTTACCTTTGAAGAAACCCCCTTAAAACTATTCTGCAAATATCGGGACAATTATCTAAACAATTATGATAAAATAAGACTTTGGGAGTCAAACCTACCTAAATATCAGTTCCCCAATGTCCATATTTTCCTAGAAATTGTCCACCAAAGCCATGAAAACTACAATCCCAATATGAGAGCTGTAATGTCCCATGACCAGAAAATGCTTTTTACTATTATAGCAGAGTCTATAAATGAGATGTTACAACTACACCCTATCCAGGACCTCACTCCTCTGTCCATTGTCAATTTACTTGAGAAATCTTCAAGGCTATCCAGTTCTGAAATTAACCAAATCTATCAGACTTTCATGGAGGAAACATACAGGCCCAAAGACCCCCCTCCTTATATGTCAAGCTTCTTTACAACTCTGGGTGATGATATCATCACCATGATTTCTTGCATTTTGGGTTTTATACCAATGAATATGTTGATGAGTTGACCTTGGCCTACATGTCTATTTTCACCCCTGGTCAACCTCCTACATCCAAATTTGATTACGCTACATTCCTTGCTGACAAAATGCATGACCAGTTTATGAGGTTAGAGAATGAGAGAGTCTTTAAATATTCTTCAGTTCTTTTTCATATTTTCCTCTATTATCAAAGTGACAAATTCCCTTTCTCTGTGAAAAAGCTTGTCACCAGAGGGAACCCTAGGTCAGTCATATTTTGGACTTCCATTTCTCACAATTCACCTTCTTCTCCACATCCTTATACAGATTTTATTGATAACTTTGTGCATCCAGTCACTACCATGTTGATAGGAAGTCTCCCTCCCATAATCAATGATGATATCAAAATAATTCTTCATTTATCCAAGCAATACAAGGTTGGAGACTGGTACTTATACCAGAAATATACCGACATTAGAATTTATGGATGTGAGTTGCCTCCCTTCAAGCTGCCCAAGTACCTTCCCATGCAATTATTTTCCCTAGAGTACTACAAGCAAATGATTAACTCAGATGAAATTCACTTTATGAAGGCTAAGAAGAAAGCCTAGTTAAGGATAAAAGACCACCTAGGACCATTCATTTGCAACAACAGAAAAGTAGGGAAAGAGGCAGACGAAATCCTTGAGTGAATGAGATTAAAAAAGAGTTTCATCTGGATTTATGATCCTCACAGCTTCATCTATGACAGAAGACAGAAGCAAATATTATCCCCCTACATTCATCATAGAATACCAGAGATAGAACAATATGCAAATCAAAATGAATGGGTGGAGGGAACACTTATAGAATAGGATAGTACTCAAGTTGAAGTAGAAAATGTTATGAAAGATTTGGAAAAAAGAACTGATCTAGATTCCTTTGAACATGTGCCTGAAGATTCTTCACAAAGGCCAACACAAGAGCACAGTGCAAAAACTTCAGGACAACCAGAAACTTTAGGACAACCAGAGACTTCAGTATAGGGAAAAGATTTAGCCTCAGAAAGTATTTCTGAGGAATTGACCCAAACTGATACAAATATGGGAAACCCTCCAGTATTGTAGACCCCTCTTAATGAGGAAAGAATTCAAAAAAGAAGTAGAAGTGAGGCTAGCCCCTCTACAGTGCCATTGGACCAAGTATATGTAAAAAGGGAAAAATTGAATCCTCTATTTGAGGAGGAATATGAAGAAACAAGAAGCGACATTGTGCATACAACATTAGTAGGGGAGACACCATCTACCTCCCAAACACAAGCACTGAGCAGACATCAAAGTGTATAAGTGTCATCACTGAGGGCAGCTTCAGAATAGAGCCAGGATTTAAAGGAAAAATACAAAGGATTTAAGGCTAGGAATGAGAAGCTCAAAGCTTAGACCTATGCCCATTATCTAAAGATGGCACCAACAAATCAGACCAGATTGATGTCAACTTTTGACATCAAAGATGGAAAAATGCAAATGATTTTTTTGAAACCAATGGTACAATAGCCAAAGTTCATGGCTGATTATTTCAAAACAAATTTTGAAGTTCTTGCCAAAGAAATCCACCCAATTGATCAGATTGAGCTCCATAAGCAAATGGACGAGATGGTATATTCAACATTAACTAGTACAGCCATCACTGCACATCAGTTGGAGAATTCTATAGATAATACTACAACATAACTACAATTGGAAAGAGCCTCTTCTCAGATACCAGGATAAAATCATTAGAAGACCTAGTGATTGAATTGGGACATGATCCCAAAGTTGTTAAGACAACTGAAAAACTGATAAAGAAAAAGAATGATGACATTGTTGCACTTAGGAAAAATCTCAAACTTCCTCCCCTTGTACATCCACAAATAGCATAAGTGATTGAGAAACAAAACAAGGAAGACCTTAAGGATTTGATCCTTAAGTCGAATGAACAACTGAAGGAAACAGAGAAAGAACTAGAAAATGTTTCGCAGTCTAAATAGGGTGAGTCGACCACCATGCCTCTGACTGTAATACCAATAATTTCTATAGCAGTGCCATCTACTATAGCAACAGCTTTGGTGCCAAACATTCCTCTAGAAATAGCTTAGCTAGTGACAACACTAGTAGGTACATTAGAAGCAGCAACAGATTTAGCAAAACAGATAGAGGACTTAATAAAGTCCATGGAAGAAATGAAAATCCAAGCAACTAAAATAAAGAAACTAAAAGAAATGGTTAGCAGCTTGGAAAGCAACTGTGAATTACCATAGATCAATTACACTAAAGAAGAGAGGAAAAACAGAAGGATGACAGAAAGAATCAGAACATTAGAGAATGACTTAACAATGGAAAAGCTTCTAAGGGATATTATAGAAATTTTATGGACCAATACCATTGATTCTATCAATGATATTTGGTATTTTATTAAGATCATTTTTTAACAGACTGAGTTAGTGAAATTAGCTACAGAGGCTATACAGAAGACCAGGGTAGATTTGGGAGAAAAACCTGAAGAGGCAACCCAATTGATCAATTTTTTGAACAGTAAAAGCAAGCAACAGCTGGAACAATGGGATTTTAAGGATAGGACTGGTATTATTATTGAAATTAAGAAAGTTCTTACCAAAAAGAACTTAATGCTTAACCTGGAAAGAAGATGCCAAAGTATTCAGGAGGACATACATGCTTTTATGTTAAAATATGGCATTCTAAGAGAAAAAGGCCTACCAAGTCTAATGGTCATAAATGATAAGCTAATGACTAATGAAGATTATGTTGAGAAACTACACAAGCAAGCTAAAAGTCAAGCCAACTCTTCCAAAGTGAAAGCACAGCCTACAGGAAAAGTGTTGTATGATGGTTTGGAAAACCTCTTTTATATTGAGCATGAAGTGAAACACATATTTACTATTCAGCCAAATTTTGCAAAGTACACTGAGGCTGATGAAGTATACAGAAAATTAATCAGGATGAAGATACCAAATGAAGAATGGTGGAACAGTATGGCTGATATCCTATAATTACTATGGTAACTCTGAGGTAAATAGAAAATATTTACTAAGGTCAAGGTTGGTAAACAGGTAAAGAGTATCAGGAAAAGGTAAAGAGTATCATTAGGGAAAAGTAAATAAAGATCCAGCACATAATCAGCATAGCAACAATAAGAGACAAATCCGAGCTTCAACCTCCAGCTCATGCATGAATAAAGGGACAACAGCAATCAGTTTTCCATCTATCTCTATATTTTTGTAAAGATATTTTGTATTCCCTAGAATAAGTCTCATATAGTTATGAGATATCTTTGATGTGATTTTTGTATAAATACTTCTCCATTCGAAGTATTGTTGGTGGATTCTATTACATTTCTATAAATCTATGTTATCAAGCCGATAAAGATTTTGTAATCAAACTTGGATTTTTGCTGGCAAAGGAATAAAAGTTGAGGACATTTCATCATATTCTCATGCAGTGTGATCACAAATAAGTATTCTATCCTTGTGATTTTATGTGTTTTCTATATGTTTCAATGTGTCATGCATCCTAAATCTAAATGGTAAAATAGTCAAAGGGTATTAGAATTAGCTTTATTGCTCTTTGCTATCAATAGTTTACCATTTTTATGTTTTCTTCTAAGCTATTTTGATAAAGAAATTCTTAATTGCTCCTCTATCCACGTAGTTTTTCTCATAAGTCCCTGGCATATGATTCTTAATTCCCCTCTGCCAATTGACCTATCTTCCTTTCCTCTTTCTAATCCTAACTTGAGGATTCTTAATTTCCCTCTAGTTTTGAACAGAAATATCACCCATTCAAGCCCTAAAGTTTGTTTTTATTCTCTTATCCTACCTGTTGAACTCATACCTCAGCAATTTGACTTGATCAAGTGAATTATCTCTTATTAACTCCATAGCCCAATGGCCTCAAAGCCTAGTTTACCCATTGGTTTCAGAATTTCACCACCAAATCAAAACAAATCCCCTAAGCTTTAATAACTAGCCTAATAGCATATTAAAAGAAAGATAAACCTTAAAGAGAGAGCCCTATTGGAGTGTAGATTGGCTAGAATATATACTTAAAAGATTGGATTGTGGTTACCTCAGATCCTTTCTTTCTTTAATAACTTCTAGGGAAAATCTGAGTTATAACAAGCTAAACGGCTCTGCAAATTTTTTGAGCTGGTTGCAAAGTAGGCAAGATGGGTAGGATTGGATATGTCTACACAATTTTGGATCTTGGTATAGCTTAGGGTCACATCTCAAGCTTTTTCTCCAAATGACCATCAGGATGCTTGACAGGAGATGTTGCAGGAAGCACAAAGTGGATTGGCTTCTGGGACAAGTTTTGCGTCGTTCTAGGAGTGAGTGAGCTAGCTCATCTCTAGAATTATGCAAAGGAGGCTTCCCAGAGGACAAAATAAAGCTCTTCGCAGTTTTTGGCAGCGGTTCAAGGTCACCGAGATTGGGTCCAGTTGACAGAGGGTTTTCTGATCAACAGATTTTCAGGAAAATTGACTAAGTGTGAAAACATGTGTACTCATGTAGACACAAAAATGTGATCACGCACTTAGAATGAATTAATGAAAAGACACCTCAAACTAACAAGACAACATGTGCTCAATTAGACTGACTCGAAGGTTGAGAGAAAAAGTTGAAATATGTCTTCGAATGACTATGACGACACTTGTGCGATAGTGTTTACAACCTAGTGTGTGAGTGTGACTGATGTCAACAGAGCAAAAACAACTCATTCACACAAAGACAGACCTTCAAAATGCTAAAACAAGCTCACAAGCATGACATAGCGATCAACATGCCAAAAGATGATTGGTGATCGATCAAGCGAAGAGGGTGTGAAAACTCAACAAGAGCTCATGGGATGAGCTCAAGTGTTTTCAACCATCAAGTTAAAAACCAAGGAAGGCTCCAAAATTTTGAAGGGTGTTGCAGCCACTACAACACCACGATGCACTTTTTCTCTCCCCTAATTAGCCAACAGAAAATTTAAATGTTTTTTAGGTTCACTTATATAGACATGCATAATAAGATATATTGAACACACACACATACAAACTATATATATATATATATATAGGAAAAACACTGAGAGGGGGAGGATGTGGATCGGTACTTTTCACACTTCAATTTCAATTTTTATTTTTATTTTCTTATTTTTATACGCAGTTGTTGTAAAGGAAACTAGTGCATGTATGGGACTGATAGTAGATAGACCTGTGTATAACTAGATAATTGATCTCATCACCTGTGCAATATTAATCAATGCATTATTATTCCATTATTAATCAATTAAATAGTGATTATGAGTAGTTAAGAAGATAAAACATTAACACACAAAACCATATGAATAAAAATATTTTTAGGTGGAAACCCAATGTGGGAGAAAACCACCATTGTTGTCGTCCTTTTCTTCTTCTTTATTAAAAAATAATCTTCTTACAATCTTGTACTGGCGTAGACTTTAACGAGTATGCAGGCTCCTACTTACTAAAGGCTACAACATTCTCTTATTTCTCGGCTCCTACTAGAAGGGAGTTACAACCCCTTTTTGAGGATGTCTATCCTCAGATCTTTGTGAATCACTTTGCAGAATGTTTCAAACTAGATCCACTCCCAACAATTCTGAAATCAACTACTCAAATACTGAATCATCAAATCTACTAATGTAACCAACACAACTAGAACAAACTAGATTAGGAACAAACAATACTAATGCATAACCACTCATCAATATACAAAACCAAACACTGTTACCCATCACATAAACCAAGTACTTCCACTGCAAATCTTGATCAAGCATGCATCAAATTGTATATGCTATTGTTTTTAATCATACATGTGTATGTACGTGCTTCTCCTTAATTTTATCTGCATATGGATCTCAAAACACTAATACCTACATATAAATCACTGTCACACTGAAAATATTACTGAATCACATGTTAAATACATCACAGGTCAATTAACCAAATACATATCACAATACAACATTTCATCAGTTCAACCCAACTAGCACTGTCAAACACAGATTATCATCAGAGAGACACCATTGGAAGACAATAGAAAACATAACAAAACTAATCAAACATCATTAATAGTTCATATTACAAAACCTTGGCATATGTATGCAACTCTTGTAAATAACACTCGTGTATCTACGTGCCTTTAATACTTGACACTTGCGTACAAATTATGTACTTTTACATAATATATACACTACTCCACTGAAGTAGATATGTGTATGTACACGAGCTCTCTGAAGTAAACCTATGTACATATCTGTAATCACTGAATGATGCCTTTGCTGCAAACACAAAACATACTTCGCAACCCTTCTGTCACAAGATCATGTCAGAATATCATTACCATCACTGATCTATCATTGTTAGTCGTAATCATAAAATATCAAGTAAACATGTTCATTAGTCACTACAATGCTTAGGCCAATCCCTTAGTAATGCGAATGGTATTCTTTGATGGGATCAAATATGGATTTTCGCATTCATTACTATGGGCCAACACCATGGTAAAGACCCATCGTATTGAAAGTACCATGGTGTAGAAACTGTACAAGAATTTTCTTCGCCATACCCATGTATGTACGCAAACTTTATTCGCATGACTCGCATATACTTACCAAGCTTCACCTCTATCATTCCTATGAATTTGAACAGCTATTCCTTTGTGTAACTCACCTGCAGAATCTGCATAACCATCATGTTGACATCTTGATCAAGTAGGCTTCCATCAAGGACAACACACTAGTCATAATTCCAACAATATCCCCCTTTGGACTTGATGGAAACCACTTTGGTGTTTTGTCACCACCATCTACCCATATGTTAGTACCTGAAAGTAAACCAAGCTAAAAACCAAGAAACACCAAGCATTATTCTCCAAGGACCAAGCTACTCTCCCCATTTGACATCAAGGTAAAAGGGTTGACCAATGTTGAATGAAGACTTCTCTGTCCTTCTGTAGAAATGAGCATTATAGATATTATTTGCTAAAAATGAACATTGTATATTGAACATTATCCCCTAGAGAATATGTTGAATATTTTGGAAGATATAGAAAGAAGTACATGACTCTATGAATGAACTAAATATGGCCTTTCCTATCACCAAGGAATAATGATTACATCAATCACCCAACACAGTGGGGTTACATATTGGACTCAACATTTCATCAAATTCCCAAAATAATGGGATTACATACATAATTTACTTAACTTCAATAGTCCAAACATGACTGAATATTACAATCCCTACATCATGGGTATCACCAACAGACAAATATGACATATGTAACCAAAGCCAAAGACCTCAATAGTGAGGTAGTATTATCATGATAGTCATCAACAATCATCATACACCATATAGGATCCTGCAACATGAACGTCATCGTCATGAAATAATATATGGAAATGTAGCATCAATCTTCATCAACATCAACATGTGACCAAATATGTAATGCTTTCAATCATCACCAAGTATTGAAGTAGAAGTGTAATAAAGCTCCACTAGCAACTCATTCCCTTGAACTCATATCATCAAGGTCAACATGTTATTTCCATTTGTAGGAAGAGCCACAACCCACGTACATCAAAGACATATAGGTCTTTTGCAACACAACAACATATCGTCTTATGCACCAACAACATATGTAAGAACCAAGAATATCACATAGAAACCTTTTCATATGTAGCTTGTTATCACTTTGATTTTCCTTAGAAGTTATCAAAAGGAGGAAAGGATCCAAGGTAACCACAAACCAATATTTTAAGTATATATTCTAACCAATCTACACTCAGAGAGGGCTCTCTCTTTATGATTTAGCTATGTTTGAAATGATTTTAGGCTATCTATTAATTTTCAGTGAGGTTGTTTTGTTTGAGAGTGGTGGAGTTCTAAACCAAATGGGCAAACTAGTCTTTTAGGCCATTGGGCTATGGAGTCAATCAGGGATAATTCATTGGATCAAGTCAAATTGTTGAGGTATGAGTTCAACAGGCAGGATAATAGAATAAAAATAAACTTTGGGACTTGAATGGGTGATAGTTATGCTCAAAACTAGAGGGCAATCAAGAATCCTCAAGTTAGGATTAGAAAGAGGAAAGGAAGATAGGTCAACTAGCAGAGGGAAATTAAGAATCCTATACCCGGGACTTATGAGAAAAACTATGTGGATAAAAGAGAAATTAAGAATTCCTTTATCGAGATAGTTTAGAAGAAAACGAAGAAATGGTAAACTGTTGATAGCAGAGAGCAATAAAGCTAATTCTGATACACTTTGACTATTTTACCATTTAGATTTAAGATGCATGAAACATTGAAACATATAGAAAACAAATAAAATGACAAGGATAGAATACTTACTTGTACTTATATTGCATGGGAATTTGATGAAATGTCCTCAACTTTCATTCCTTTTCAAGCAAAAATCAATATTTGAGTACAAAAGCTTTATCAGATTGATAGCATAGATTTACAGAGATGTTATAGAATCCACCTGTTAACACTGAGGTTGTCCCTAAGCTCCTGAAGGGATACGACCGAGGTAACCACAAACCAATCTTTGGACTGTAGGTTCTAGCCCACCTGCAATCAGAGAGGGCTCTCTCTTAATGATTTAGCTTTGTTGATGATGATTTTAGGCTAGTTATTGGGTTCAAGGGGTTTTGTTTGTGTTTGGGTTGAAGGTGGGTGGAAGGAGGATGCTTTCAAGTAAAGAGGCAATGCATAGTGTGACAAGTTTCAAACCATTGGGCATGGAGTCATGGAGTAAGACTGCTGGTGCGTTTTCTTGGTCACAAGAGGAAAGAGGGGAAAGGTAGCTGCTCATGAAACAATACTCAAGCTGAATAAAGATGGATTTGCAGGCTAAGGAATGAGAGGCAATGAAGAATCTCTCAAACAGGTTAGCAGAGGGAAGATAAATGAGCCCTACCTGGGAGTAGCTAAGAATTCCCAGATAACAGTCATTCACATGTGAAATAGATCAAATATGAGCCATAAGGAATCCATCTTTATGCCTAAATCAAGAGGAAAACATTAAGAAGCCACAGAAACTGAGCATAGAGTGCAGGGAAGCAAATTCTAAACCAGACTTTTGTTCTGCGACTTGAGCATATGTGAAATTGAAATAACAGAGGTAAGGAATACTTATTGATTCATAAAACAACACAAGATTTCCCTCATTCACTCTTCAGAAACATTAATAACACATCAAACAGTCCATTCTCCAAGCTTTCAACAATATTTGATTATGTAAAACATATCAGATACAGAGTGAGTCTCTCTTGGAGTTCATGTACAACCCAACCAACCAACAACCAACAACCAACACTTATCACATTTTTCAGGGCTATCTTTATAGGAAAAATATCTAAAAGTATTTATTACAGTTTACCTAAATAGGTCTGCGAGAAAAGCTTTTTAGACCTAAACTTGTGCTGAAATTAAATGCAGGTAAATATCTATTGAGCTGCGCCGGAGGCAACCGGATCAAAATGAATTAATATGGTGTCCTTGGTGGCTCGATGCACTGCTTATGCAATCACTGTGCTTTGATCGTAGCAGCGCTGCCTTCATATGTCTTCATACACTATTTTTGCAAAGTCTGGGCTTTAAATCACTTGAATTGCCATCCTTAGGCAGTTCAGTTGCTGCTGAGTGGCATTGGATCTCATTAAATCTGATATGACTCAACTTTAATTCCCTTTAATTATGTTCTGGTATTCATTGAATTTGTTTGGATGGTATTTAATGCTCCTCAGCTTTGACGTTGAGTTCTCCACTGATATTGACGACTGGTACACTTTGCCACAACACTGATACTCTTTGACATGCAATTTGGCTTCATTTCTGCTTTGATACACTTTAATACTTGAATCGGGACTGTCTCTATCTGCTGATCCTCTTTAAACTGCTAATTTGCCCCTTTTTTATCTCTTTTCGGCAAAACTAACTGCTGAAAAATAAAGATTCCCCATTTTGGCCTATTTCCTATAGCGATGCACTAATCGCGCATGAAAAACGGCCTCAGAATTTGATTCCGGGCCTCCGAAGCATCGATTTCGCACTTGCGCACTTTTCTTTCAGCAGATGACATCAGTAGTACGGTGGGTGACGTCAACGGTATGGCAAGTGACATCAACAGTGGGACCTAGTACGGCAGTGACATTAGCAGGGTGACGTGGTAGTACGACAGGGTGATGACGTGGTAGTATGGTGGTAGTGATGTAGCATAGGACATGGTGGCGGGAGGCCGACGCAGGCTGATGACGTGGCAGGGTGACCTGGCGCTGACGTTACACAAGGGAGGGCGGTTTCTGGTTTGTGGCGCACCGCTTTAGCACGCAGGTGGTATTGGCGAAGGGGCCTTCGCCATAGCCAGGAGGGTGACGCGTGGTGGGAGTACGATGGGAAAACCGCCCATCTCCTGGACGCTAACCTTCGGCATATCGAGGCGGGAAAAGACCCGCCCACCGTAGATCTCGGGCGCATCAGATCAGACGGTCGGCGGCACGATCAAAGCGGCGAAAGGATAAGGACGAGGCCCACGCGTTATTTATTTATTATTTAATCCAGTGGGGGGAAAACCTTGGTAAAGTGGGTTTTGGGTTATATATAAGTGGAGTTAAATTATTTACATGCAGGACTTTAGGAAAAAGGGCAGAGCATGGATCTGGTAGGGTTGGGATTAAGGGGAAATGGTTATTAGTGTGACTAGATGTCAAACTAAATCCAGTTAGGACACAGATGGGTTAGTAGGAGCCCCAGATGGACTACTGCTTCCCGGACTTGATAAATCTGGCTATAGTGCCAAAGGGAGGGGCTATTTAATATTTTTTGGGATTTTATATGGTTTTGCATAATAGGGGATAGGGAAATGATTTAGCGAGCTAAATAATAGAATTAGGAGTTAATATGAACTTGTGAGGTGAAGTGTAGGGGAGAGGCTAAGTTGGTGAACTGAAACTTAGACATAGGAAGTGAATGGACTGCGGAGAAATGACTTTTACACAAGAAATGTGGCTTCTCTTCACTGAAGAAAGTCAAATCTTGACTTAGTTTTTTACAAAAATGAAGTAATAACAGGACTGGTAGGGAACATCCCAATGTCCTCAAGGGGATGTTAGTGAGTGATTTGGGAAATAAGAAGAAGGGGGAAATTAGTCATACCTCGCTTGAAGTCCTTCAAATGAAAACTGCCTGATAATTGTGACCTACAGAGATATGACACTTGAAAACATGAAATTGATCACAAATCAACATTCTGCAACCTCAAAACTACCTACCGAGCTAACTTACCTAACATTTTTTCTTCTTTTGGTTTGGGTGCACTTAGACTTGCAGACCCTGATTATCCTTTTTTTCTCTTGACTTCCCTACTATCTAAATCAATCCTTGTTTCTGCCAGGGCTCAGATTAAGCTGTTGAGCGCCCAATATTCTCTACCTATCTACAAATCTGCCAAGATTAAGCTGTTTGGACATATATTCATTCTCTATATTCTAAAACAAGAAATTGAAACCTAGGGAGGCCAAGATTAAACTGTTTGGCCTTCCCTTAACTGAAAAAACTCTTCAAAAATGGAATAACTCATCAAAATTGGAATGCAGCAGTGGCAGTTGGACTGGCACACTCTCAGGACCTCTTCTTTGGCCTCTGTAGCAAATATGGAACATTGCAGCATGCAAAGAATGACATATTTGGCATGTAAAAATGTCAATCATGAAAGATGAGTAACCTGCTGCAGCAGGAGGCTAACAGTGGCTCCACTTGGGGATGGCCTTTTCTTGTGAAAAGCCAAAAACAACAGGTCAGACTACCTTGATCTTCTATTGTTGCTGTAGATTGAAACTTCTTAGTGCTGACTGTTAGATACTTGAAACTTTGGAATGAGAACAACATTTTCCCTCAACTGAATTGCTTGTGAACTGTGTAGCACTGCCTGCTTTCTTCTGCGTGCTTTATCACTCGAACTGTTACACAAAATTAAACAAAGTGCTGGTATATACAAACATTTATGTATAGACATAATACCGCTGGGTTATTCTTAACAAAAGGGATCATGATAATGCTTTAACATTCGACCATTTACAGGGCCCTCTTGAGCTGTGCTGCCATCTACAGATTTGAGGAAATATGTGTTATTGCCTTGCATAGCGCTGATAATAAAGGGACCTTTCCAAATAAAATCAAATTTTGCATGTTTGCCCTTGTCTTCTCTTCGTGAGTCCCACCTTAGAACTTTGCTGCCAGCACAGAAGTCCTCAGCCTTAGCTTTCTTATCAAACATCCTTTTGAGCTTCTCTTGCAAAATTTGAGCTCTTTCATACACTTGCTCTCTGGTTTGCTGAAGATGAATGGTCTAATTAATTCTTCTTTGAATGTCATTTGGTTCAACCTGAATCTCCTGTAACAGTTTGATAGTAGGAATGCCCAAAGATGAAGGAAATCTGGCTTCCATGCCATATACCAGCTGATAAGGGCTCATCCTAATGGATCTCTTGGTTGAAAGTCTGTCTGCCCATAGCGCATTTGTGAGTTTCCTATGTCAGTTCTTTTTGTTTTCTTCTAGCATTTTCTTTATGATGTTGATGAGACTTTTATTGGATGATTCGGCCAAGCCATTTCCTTGAGGGTAGTAGGCTGTAGAGTGGCCCAAGGTAATGTGAAATTTATGGCAGAAGTTGATCATCTTTTTGGATTTGAAGGCAGCAGCGTTGTCAATGATGATCTTCTCAGGGCAGCCAAATCTGGAAAGGATATTGCCCCCAAGGAATTGGATAATAGTGGAGTCATTGGCTTGCCTACATGGGATGGCTTCAATCCACTTGGTGAAATAGTCAGTGGCTGTTAATATCCACTTGTACTACCCTGAAGAAGAGGGATGGATTTCTCCAATGAGGTCAAGACCCCATTGTTGAAAAGGCTTTTCAGTTGAGATAGGCTTAAGGGGCAAAGGCATCAATTTTCTTTTCCCTTCAAATATTTGGCATTTGTGACATGAAACAACAAATTTCTTGACATCTGGAAATAGAGAGGGCCAATAATAACCAGCCCTTGAAATCTTATCAGCAGTGGACTTCCAATATAGATTTCCTCCACAGTCTCTAGAATGAAACTCTTTCATGATGTTTTTAGTTTCATTTATAGTTAAACAATTCAGCAAAATTCCTTCATGATTTTTCCAAAACAGGGCACCATCTAAGACACAAAACTTTGATGCTTTCATCTTTAAAAATCTCTTCTTGGTTCTGGACAATCCTAGGGGAGCACACAGGTTTAACAATACATAACAAATATCAGCATACCATGGGGAATGTAAAAAGGTTTCACTGATCTGTGGAGTCGCCAGCTCCTGTTCATTGTCCAGCTGGTTGATGTCTAAGGCTTGAAAATTTGTTTCGGGCAGCAGTTTGGCCAGACCTTGCCCCTTTATCAACTTGGTGGGTTTTATCTCGATGTCATATTCAAGAATACTGGCAATCCACTCGCCTCTTTTGCCTTCTAGTCCCTCCTGAGTTAATATGTCTTTTACAACAGAGTTTGGGACATATGCAATCACATGTGAATATAAAATGTAAATCCTGAAGTCTTTGATGGCCTTAACAAGGGTGTATGCCTGCTTTTCCATGATTTGGTATTTCAAGGGTGCATCTCTTAAGGCTCGGCTAAAAAGTGCAATTGGCTTTTCATTTCCTTGATCATATTTTTGCAAAAGGACAGTCACTATGGTGTGCTAAGATGCAAAAGAGAAAATGATAAAATCTTTGTCAAATTGCGGACTTGTGAGGACAGGCGTTTGAGTCAAGGCAGCTTTGATACTCTCAAAAGCTTACTTGGTTTCAAGAAACCATCTTACCTTGGCATCCTTTTTTAGCATGTTGCTTAACAGTCTTATCAGTTCGGCTAAATTTGGGATAAATCTCCTTAGGAAATTGATCTTTCCAAGGAATGCTTGCAACACTTTTATGTTTCTTGGGTATGGAATTTGAAGGATGGCTTCGATTCTTTCAGGATCAATTCTGATACCATCTTTTGAAATGATGTGGCCTAGAAAATTACCTTCCTCAAGGCCAAACAAGGACTTCTTGGGGTTCAAGGAAATGCCATATTTCCTGCGTGTCATGAAGATTTTCATTAAGTGTTTGAGGTGTTCTTGATCATATTTGGAGAAAGGGGTTAAGTCATCAAGATAGACAACCAAGAACTCATGGATTTCCTTGGCAAATGAAATGTCCATAGCCCTTTGAAAGGTGGCACCAGCGTTCTTTAGCCCGAAAGGCATTTTAACATACTTAAATGTTCCCCAGAGTGTGGTAAAGGCTGTCTTGTCTTGGTCATCCGGGTGAACAAGTATCTGATTAAAACCTGAAAATCCATCTAGTAAAGAGATTCTAGATGACCCCACTACTCTTTGTAGGATGTGGTCCATTTTGGGTAGAGGGTAGTGGTCTTTTAGAGAGACTTGGTTTAAGTTTCTTAGGTCCACACACAGTCTGATCTCACCTGATTTTTCCTTGTGGGAACCAAATTGGATACCCATTCAGAAAATCTGATGGGTGCTATGATACCTGCTTCAAACATTTTCTTTACTCCCTTCTCAATGAGGGGAAGAAGCATAGGGTTAATTCTTCTAAGTTTCTGCTTGAATGGTTTTTGATTTTGTTTTAGGGGAATGGTATGTTGAATTACTGAGGTGTCATAGGACTTCAATTCCTCATAACTCCAAGCAAATACATCTTCAAACTCTTTGAACAAATCGACATACTTTGGCTTTTGATCAGGAGGTAGATTTTTGGACAACTTAATCATTTTGGGCTTCTCTACTGTCCCTATGTTGTGTTCTTCTATAGCAGCATTTAAAGGCTCCATTTTTGGCTTTTTGGGCACATCATTATCATCAAACATGTCTTCTAATGGAGTGAGGCCAGCAGGCAAAAAGTTATCCTTTAGATCAATGAACTCAGCCTCTGCTTTGGCTATTTCATCTAAATGCATTTGTTTCAACTCTTCTATTTTTGCATTGTCAAAAACAGTTGGGTTAAGGATTTGTTTTGCTATTGCAGCTATTACAACCTGCTGATTTTCATTTGTTTGCTGTTGGGAATCGTTTATGGCCTCCATGTCAATGTTTAAATTTGAAAAATCACACTCAAGAGTGAGGAAATTGTTAATCTGGGCATCATTTTCAAACACTTGCCAATCTTTAATATTATTAGGAACAACAGGCCTATGTTCTATCTCAGCAGTGAAATGGTGATTTGGCTCAAAGAGAAGCTTGCATGTACTAGCAAAAGTGGCTAGGCTGTGAGCATGTATGTTATGGTTTCTAGAAATCTTAGCAAGCTTGGATTCGGTGAAGGAATTGAGTATTTCTATGGTAGCAGTCCTATAGGCCCTCATTCTATTGTCATTAGTAACAAAGTTACCTTTCATTTCTTCTATGATTAAATCGGAGTCACCTAGAATGGACACTTTTGTAGCTCCTAGAGTTTTGAGCAATTTTAGGCCTAAGAGGAGAGCCTCATACTCTGCCATGTTGTTGGTACATCTGAAATTTAGTCTGTAGGCATGGCCTTCTACATGATTATCATGTGTATTGTGAATCCATATCCCTGCCCCTGCTCCTAACTTGTTAACAGAACCATCAAACTCTAAATACCATGTGATTTCTTGCTTGAGGTTAGTATTAAGAGTTCCAGTCATTTTAGGATTGGACATATTTAAAATTTCTGTTTGGGGAGGTTCTTCTTGTTTGCTAGTTTCCTTGATTGTTGTGAAAATTTCCTGGGCTTGGGTAATCGATTCCTCATTTATGCATGTCTCTAGATCTAAAGCTAAAGGCTTCTCATTAGCTGGAGGATTGGTGTCATCATTAAAAAGAATAAATGAATCCATATCAGAATGGATTGAGTAAATTGGAAAATTTTGGGGCATTTCTTCATTACTTACCACATACTTCATCAGTGTTTCCCTGTACAGTCTCTTGGGTTGCCCAAAGACAGATATAGTGGCATAAGAGAGGTAAAGTTGGAGGGATCCTTGGAGTTTTTCTCCCCATGATCTTGATAGGAGCATGCCATATTTTGTTGGAATGTTAGCAACTACTACGTCCATTAGGATTGTCTTATTGGGAAATTGGACTAAAGACACACAAAGGTCTTTGATTAAGCCTAGACACTTGACCTAACTTGAGTCGAAGGAGAACATATCTTTGTAGGGTCTTGTGACATCAAGGTTTAGCTTTTCCATTACAGCTTTGGGCATAAGATTGTGCGAGGCACTTGAGTCAAACATAACATTATGCAAGATTTTGTCATGTATGTGCAGACTGACATAAAAGGGTGGAACAGATCCACATGTTGATTTTCCATTAACTTCTGGACCAAACAACAGCTTAGGGGTATCATCTAAAACATTTACATCATCCTTGACCTCTGGCATTTGAAGTGACCTTTGAATTTGTTGCCTATAAACATCATGCTTGGCAAGTTCTGAGAGGGGGATGGATATCTTATGTTTTCCAATCTCTGCTTCTAAGTTAAATGGTTTTTCCAATGGAATATTTGCGTTAGCAGTAGCAGATTTCTCCTTTTCAAGAATATTTTCTGTGTTTTCCTTTTGATTATCAGCGTTATGATGAATGACACTTTGTGGTATTTCTGTTTTGGGAAGATTTTTAGGTGTGTTGTTCAAGTCTTATTTTGAGGAAGAAGGAAGCAGAGGCTGATCAATAGGAGGCTGTATGTTTGTTATGTCCTCTACATTCACTTGGTGTGGGTTTGGGACAGAAATATCAGCTGGTTCTGTTATGATAACCTTGCCTTTAATCTTATTGGGATGTTTGTTGTCTTTTGTATTTCTAGGTGCCAGGACATCAATGGTTCTTGTTCTCATCCTATATTGTTTGTGGACCTCATACACAACAGAATCATAGCCTTGTTTAAAATCAAAAGATTCTCCAGACTTAGTCTGAAATTGATTTACATCATGGTAGTCTTGATCTTCTTGAGTGAGAAAAATCTGTTGCTCATCCTTCGAATCTATCAAGTTCATGTGAGTCTCTTATGTGGGCTCACTAGAAGTGGATGCCTCTGTGTAGTTTTCTTGGAAAGGAGGTCTTACATCACAGTCTGGGCTAGATCTGGCAGCATTTGTGTCTTGAGCTTTCTTGAAATTTGGGTTCCTTGTAGCGTTAGGTTGTTGTCCCTCCCATGATGATTTCCTCTCAACACTTTCCACTCTATCTCCCAGCCTGTGCATGCCACTGATAATAGCATCTAGTTTCTGGTCAAAGGCTGAGGTTTCTTCCTTGAAGGTGGTTCTTCTCTTCGGTTCTAGCTTTGTTTCTTTTAGCAATCAGGTTTGCCTCCACACTAACAACAACATTTTGCATTTCTGCAAGGCTTTGAGGGGCTCTTTCCCTTAACTGATAAGCCATATCGAGATGAAAACCATCAGGGAATTTGTACAAAGCAAGATCAGGTGGAGGTCTTAAGTTCTGCAGTATTGCATTATAAACATTATTAAACCTTGCACAGTAGTCTAAGACAGTCTCTTGAGGGCCTCTTTTGATAGTGTCATATTCAGATAATATGTGCATGGGGTCTTCCTTTTTCTCCCATTTGTTGATAAATGACTGGTATAAGGCATCTGGGTTTGCTATGGAATTGGTTGGGAGTGCTCTAAACCATGTCCTGACATCACCTGTCAAAATTTGGACAAAAATCTTCATTCTCACACTATCATCGTCAATCTCATAACTCTCAAAGTAGTCCTGCATTTTCTTTTTATGCTGAAGGGGTGTGTAGGCACTTGTGCCATCAAAATACGTTATTTTAGTCTGGTAATCCTGAGGCATAGCCCCGAGATTAGCAGACAGCTATAAAGTTGCATATTTGTTAGCCATATTAACAGCGATAAGTGGAATAATAGGGATAAGTGGAACAACTCGAGCAATTGGGATAATAGGAGTAGTAGTGGTGGTATGTGTAGCAAATAGAGGTGTAGAAACGAGACTTGGAGAAGAGGATGATGAACAAGGGGAAGTAGGGTTTGAATGAAATAAAACTTTGACAAGGGTTGGAACACAGCTTGGTTGAACTGTCTCAGGAATGGTACCAGCAAAATCTTTTTAATGCTCTTGTTGTCTAAGGATCTTAGGGATTATATTTGGATTTCCAAAAATAGCTGGGGGATTTGGGTCTAGATTTGATCTTGTATAACGCGAATGCTTTTTGGGAGCCAACTTCTAGCTTGTTTTTTTTTGGGGGGATTTTTTTAACAATATAGGCTAAACAAAAACTTTTTAAAGGTCAGATTCTTCCTCAGCGGAGCTTCGGACTGGATTTGTGAGACTATCTAAGGAAGTCCCTAGTGGAGTTGCTATTATGTTAACACTCAGGTTGTCCCTAAGTTCCTGAAGGGATACGACCAAGGTAACCACAAACCAATCTTTGGACTGCAGGTTCTAGCCTACCTGCAATCAGAGAGGGCTCTCTCTTAATGATTTTGTTGATGATGATTTTATGCTAGCTATTGGGTTCAAAGGGTTTTGTGTTTGGTGGTAGGAAGGATGATTCTTTCAAATAGAGAGGCATGCATAGTGTGATAAGTTCAAACCATTGGGCATGGAGTCAAGGAGTGGGACTGCTGGTGCGTTTTCTTAGTCACAAGAGGAAAATGGAGCAAGGTAGCTACACATAAAACAACCTTCAAGCTAAAAGAGATGAAATGAAATCTAAGGAATGAGAGGCAATTAAGAATCTCTCACTTAGCTTAACAGAGGGAAGGGGAATGAGCTCTATCTAGGGGAAGTTAAGAATCCCTAGATAACTGTCATACATGGGTGAATTAGGGAAAATATGAGCCATGTGGAATCCATATTTATGCCTAAAACAGATGAAAACATAAGGAAACAACAGAAACTAAGCATAGAGTGCAGTTTAAACAAGTTCTAAGCTAATCTTTCTTTCTGCTGTTTAGATGGTGATTTATGAATGAAAAGACAGAAGTAAGGAGCACTTATTGAGTCATGTAGCAGCACAAGAATTCCACAGTCACTCTTCAACCATTAAACACAACAAAAAATCCATTCTCCAAGCTTGTGAGCAGTCTTTGATTATAGAAAATATCAGATATACAGTGTGAGTCTCTCCTGGATCGAATCAGCCAACTAACAACCACCCCTATTCCATTGTTCAGGGTTGTCATTATAGTGAAAATATCTAAGAGTATTTATTACAGCTGACCTAAATAGGTCTGCGGGAAAAGCTTTTTAAACCTAAACTTGTGTTGAAATTAAATGCAAGTAAATATCTATTGAGCTGCGTCGGAGGCAGCTGAATCAAAATGAGTTAATATGGTGTCCTTGGTGGCTTGATACAATGCTTCTGCAATAACTGTGTTTTGAGCTTTGGTCCACTGATCTCATTTGACTTTGATGTGCAGTAACTGTGATTTGAGAGGCTTTAAATGGCTTTACTGTTTCTTTGACTTGTTGGGGGCTCTTTAATGTTTTATTAGTTTCGAGCACTGAGAAAATATTCGCTGATACACTTTTCCGCAACACTGATACACTTTGACATGAGTTTTGGCTTCTTTATGCTTTTGATACTCTTTCAACTGCTAAATTTCCCTTTTTCTGCCCTTTCGAGGCAAAAATGACTACTGAAGAAAAAGATTCTCCATTTTGGCCTATTTCCCGTAGCGATGCGCGATTAGCGCTAAGCACTAATCGCGCATCGAAAACTACCTCTGATTTTGAATCAGGGCTTCCTAAGCTGCGTTTTTTCACTTGCGCGCTTTTTGGCGGGTGATGTCAGGATGACGTCAGTGGTACGGCGGATGACGCTAGCGAGGTGACGTGGCAGGGGAGAAATGCCCATCCCCGGATGCATTGATAGGTTCAGAAGTGAACAGACCCACCCACCGTAGATCTAGGGCGCGACCAATCAAACGGATGACAGAACAGAGAAGGCGACGGTAGGATTAGGGATGGGGACTATATATATATATATGGCGTGGATTCATATGAAACGCCGATCATCGATATGCGATCGGCAACAGACCATCGGCGATGAACCATATCGGCAGCACACATGCATGTTTTTTTTTTCATAGCGATACACCAATCGGCGAAATCGCTATCGACCAAACAAATCGGGGGCACACTTATGCGGTGTTTTGATACACGATGCCCCTCCCGACTGCGATATCGCATCGGAGGGGGTCCAATAGAACCCTTTTGCAATCAGAGCATGGCCCAAGGTAAGTGACACGGGCTTTTACGATCGGAAGCAGAATTTTTTGATGTTTGAAGGGATTTCAAGGCATGGGAAGGGGTCCGATATGCATGAGAAGATGGTTTTAGGGGGGAAATGAGGGTTCTTGCTAAGTTTCAGATAAACTTAGCAATTCCCAAGTGTATTTATGGCTATATTTCAACCAGGGGAAGGGAATAAGTATATAGGGGAGTTATTAACATAGTTTTAGTAGGGGGAAGGGGAGATAGATAGGGAGTTACAAAGTAGAGTTAGCAGTCAATATGACAATGATGAGAAAAAGCGCTAAGTATGTAAATCTTAGACTATCAAGGAGAAGTAAGAGTTGTGGGGGAAGTATGGGCTTTCCTTGAGTAAAGAAGATCTTTACCAAGGCTACTAATATGAAGAATGATGAATCTGAGAGGTATCAAACAGATCTTAACCTTTTTAGGGGAAGTTAGTGAGTGATTTGGGGAAGAGGAAGAAGGGGGAAGTTAGACATGCCTCGCTTGAAGTCTTTTAAATGGAAAACTGCCTCCAACTTGTGATCTGAATAGATATGACACTTTGAAAACATGAAATGGATCACATAGCTTGATTTCTACAACCACAAAGCTACTTACCCAGCCTACTTACCTAGCATTTTTTCTTCTGTTGGTTTTGGTGCACTTGAACTAGCAAACCCTGACTATCCTTTTTTCTTTTGACTGCCCTCCTATCTACATCTATGCTTATTTCATCCAGGGGCTCAGATTAGGCTGTTGAGCATCCTTGCTTCTCTACCTGTCTAAGAATCTGCCAAGATTAAGCTGTTTGGACAAATAATGATTCTCTATATTCTACAACAAGAAATTGAAACCTAGGGAGACCAAGATTAAACTGTTTGGACCTCCCTTTAACTGAAAATTCTTCAAAAATGGAATAGCACATCAAAATTGGAACACAGCAGTGGAATTTATACTAGCACACTCTCATGGCATCCTTCTTTGGCTTCTGTAGCAAATATGGAACATTGCAGCATGCAAAGTATGACATATTTGGCATGTAAAAAGGTCAATCATGAAAGATGAGTAACCTGCTATAGCAGGAGGCTAACACAGTGTACCCCACAAATATCCCAACCTCTGTGGTCGGCTCCAACTTCTTCCTAGCATCCTTCGTCACATGCATGTAAAAAAGAGAACCAAAAATCCTCAAATGGGAAATATCAGGCCTCTTACCAGAATACGCCTCCTCGGGTGTACTCATGCCAAGTATCCTGTGAGGACAACGATTCTGCACATAAACTGTTGTATTGCATGCTTCCACTCACAAGTGAAGGGGTAGGCCTTGATCATGCAACATCGTCCATGTAGCACCCACGATCGTTCTGTTCTTCCACTCAGCAACCCTGTTCTGCTGTGGGTTATGGGGAGCTATGAGCTCTCTTTGAATCACTTCTGCACTGCAGAAATCCTTGAACTCGCCAGAGATGAATTCACCACCATTGTCACTCCTAAGAGCCTTCACCTTCTTCCCCAATTCCTTCTCGACTAGTGCTTTGAACTCACAGAACTTTGAGTATGTCTTACTCTTCTTCTTCATGAAGAATATCCAACACTTTCTAGAGAAATCATCAACAAAGATCACATAGTACCTATGTTTTGCTGTCGAAGCAACTGAGAAAGGTCCACACACATCTGTGTGAATTCTCTCAAGGATCGTCGTGGCATGAGTATCCTTCTCGTGAAAGGTGGCTTTCACAAACTTTCCGAGAATATACCCCTTGCACTGATCTGACTGTGCAAGAGTGCCTTTAGGAAGCCCAGTAGAAATTTGTTGCAGTATCTTCAAGGCACCATGGTGAAGGTGGCCCAATCTCCGGTGCTACAGCTCGCCATAATCCTGGCTCACCAATCCTTCTACCTTGCATGCTATTACTGTGCATCCATCTACATGCAACTGATAAAGGTTCCTCACTCGAACCCCTATCTTTCGGGTTTCTCCAGTTGTCTTGCTGCGCAGGAAAGATTTTTCGTCACTAAAAACAACATCATATCCCTTGTCTTCTAACATCGCCACAGAGATAAGATTCTTATTCAATCCTGGAATATGCATGACTTCCTTCAGTACAAAGGGTTTACCAGACTCTCTCTCAAAGGAAATGGTACCGATACCGATCGCACTGTATCTACCATCATTGCCCATCTCGATGTGCACTCCAAGATCTTTCTCATCTAGATCTGAAAACAAATCTCGATCTCCTGTCATGTGAAAATATGCACCACTTTCCAAGAACCATACTAATCCCATCACACTTGAAACCAAACATGCGATCAATGAAAAATCAAGCTCAAATTGCGAGGCTAGAGCCTCTCCTGCTGCAGATCCAACAACTTGCTTGTTCTTCTTCTTCTGCGGACAATTTGTGGCATAATGTCCGTGCTAGTGACAGTGAAAACACTTCGCCTTGGACATGTCCTACTTCTTGCCTTTTGTACTGGAATGAGAAGCTTTCTTGTTCTTCCCCTTCTTTGTTTTGGCAGCCAAAGTGCAATTTTCTTCATCAGTTGCCTTTGATGAAGATCTGTCCCTGGTATTCTGCCTGATCTCCTCTTGCACAAGATCTGACCAAAGTCGCTCACATCCTGGAAATTTCTCCAGACCATTGACAGAGTCCTGATAGGAATGCCAACTCTTCGAAAGACCAAGTAGAGCCAAGCTCACCAAGTCCTCATCATCGAAAATAACCCCCACACTTCCCAGCTCATCCCTGCATTGGGTGAACTTCGTGAGATACTTGGGCATACTATCACCCTTCTCGCATTTGATGTTTCTAAGTTTATCCTTGAGCGCCAACTTCCTCTGGTCGCTCTTGCTTTGGTATAGATCTATCAACGCTTTCCACATCAATAATGGAGAAGCCTTTCCATGGAGGCTGAACACAATGTGGTCCCTCACGCCCTCTAACAGAATCCTTTGACACTTTACTATCTTCTTTTGCCAATCCCTAACTTGAGCAGCATCAATAGGTTTTGGGACATCCACATCTATGAACTCCTTCAACCCATTATCATCTAAAACTGCCTCCATCCTGTCCTTCCATGAAATATAGTTTGAGCTACCCTCAAGGGCATACTCCAATTGCAATCCGTTGAAAGACATTTCAACTTTGACACTAAGAAAACACTACTGTAAATTTGAATTCCACCAGCTCAAAACTCAACTGCTTCCGATCTAAAATTTGTGAGAAGAAAATACTTCTTGTACAAAGACTGACTGTATGGGCATTCACCAGATATCTCACCTTCCAAAGGAAGGATGAATCCAGAGGTTACCTGGCCCAATTACAGACTCTGCCTAAAGAAATAAGATGTAAACACTTCTTGAATAGTAGATCTGATGATCAATAGCTCCGATACCATGTAGAAATTTATGACTAATATGACACTTATTCAACCGAGATTATCCTGATTATACACTATTGTGGAATACATGCATAATACATAATCTTATCTACGTTGATCATCAATTGAGCAGTATTCAGAAACATACACATGCGCACATAGAAGCATCAAACACATGTATCAACATAGTATGTATCCCACGGAAAGCATCTCGCTAAAAACCCCAAACTATCTGTATATTATATGATTGAAAACATGTAACAAACATAGTACAATACTCCTCAAAAGTACTCAGTACTATCTCCACCTGTTAGACACAATACAACTCAGATCTGATCTCGAAATCTCCTCCGTTGCTTGCCTGCCTCAACTGCACAATCCTGCAAGAACAATAATAGATCACCAAACTCATTCCAAGTTCTTTTTACCTTGGAAAATCAGTCACACTGGAAATCACATGAGAATAGGCTATAATCATTTGTTCTTGGCCACAATTCTCATTGGCATAACTCAATCCCATTGATTGTGTCAGATCTCATGCACAACTATAGTCACAACTAATAGCAATCTCAATCTCTAACACCTATCTCCACTGAACTGTACATGCACTGAGTTAATTGATGTATTCTTCAGTTGCATTATGAGTTAATAATTAGTGAATTAATTAATAACTAATTCACACAACTCATCACTTAGTCTATTTTCCAGTTAGACTAAATACAACTAGTTCAACCAAGTCAAACTGAATACAACTCCATCAACTCCACCTCCAGCTCCACTAAACTCAACCAGTTGAGTTATAACAGAACTCTTGCATGTAATAGCTCAGTCAACCCGTAGGTAACCATGTGATTCCTTCTATCAGCTGCATGTGCCACATCTGTAGCTCCAACTGAGGTGCTCCAAGAGAATAAGATAAAGATTATAGTCTAAATATTATTCTGAGCTATTAATATTTGACTGCTGTATATTTAGACTTAACAGTGTCACCGCTGTTACCTAAAAATAGAAGTCCATCTATTTTTTCCAACTTGACCAATCATCCATAAACAACATCGTGCAACTCATAGACATGATCCATATGTATAAAAATAGACTTTGCACCACAATTTGTCTGTGGGCCCACTTAGTGAAGACGACTCCTTTCCACTAAGCTCCATTATCTTGTTGCATTCTCAATAGGTCCTTTTTATGTTTAGAGAGTTTTAAAGGAAAAAAAAACAAAACTCCACAAGTTCTTTTTCGTAGATTTGTCTCTCAAGTCAAAAAATGCATAAACTAATACGAGAGAGAACCTATTGACCATTTTCGATCAACGTATTCCTTTTTCATAAGTAGTCTATCTCAGTTCAGAAAAGGGTTAGACTTATACTTAGTAGATGTCATTTCCATTCCATTTACTATTTGAAAAGTACAAGCACCCGACAATATTTTCATGTTTAAAGAGTTGGAAAAGAGCTTGAAAGCAAACCCCCTATTTTCATTTTCTTTTAATGAGTCAAAAAAGTAAAATACTCAGCGATCGTTTCATGTTTCAAGAGTCTAAAAAGAGCTTAAAGAGGACTCCACTTAGAGGAATGAATGGTGTATAGGATAGCAACTGGTTCTGGCGATGTTGGAACTTCTCAAAACATGGTTATTTATGTGAATAGGTTGGCTAATTAGACCACTCATTGCAACTGGTCCTCAAAAAGGGTAAAACAACCAAGTGAAAGTGTATGATTGGCCAAGCAGATAGTGATGATGGAAGGAGAAAAACCAACGCTCATATGACAGAAGAGGCTAATAGAATGGAAATTATGAGGGTTAAAATGGATATGGGTTCATGTTTACACAAGATTGAACCATAGGGAACTATGATTGGATTAAGTTTCATGTTTACACAAGCTTGAAACGAAAAACTATGCTTGGATTCAGTTTCATGTTTACACAAGCTTGAAATGAAAAACTATGCTTGGATTTAGTTTACATGCCCCCAGCATGATGACTCGATTCTAGGTGCATGCCCCCCAAGCTTCATTACATTCACTTAAGTAGACTACTTATGGCTATGAGGTGGATGGAATGAAGGTTCATTTACAAGATCAAGTGAAAGACTCGATTGGGATTTTATGAGATCTAATCAAAGACTCGAATTGGAACTTTACTCCAGGGGACCTTGTTTCATTTTTTAATAAGGACACAAGAAATGGAACTCTACTAATATTCCTTGTTTCATTTTTTAACAAGCTTGACACAAGACAAGGACCTATACTCTGGGACTTGTTACATTTTTTTTTAACGAGGTTGACACAGTAAAAGAACTATCATCATATTCCTTGTTTCATTTTTTTTAATGAGCTTGATGCAAGACAAGGAACTATGCTCATACCCTTTGTTTCATTTTTAAACGAGGTTGACACAAGATTAGGATCTATCCTCATATTCCTTGTTTCATTTTTAACGAGGTTGACACAAGACAAGGAACTATCCTCATAACCTTTGTTTCATTTTTTAATGAGGTTGACACAAGACAAGGAACTATCCTAATAAAATTATTTCATTTTTTTAACGAGGTTGAAACAAGACCAGGAACTATCCTCATAGCCTTAATCATGACCCATAAGAGGTCATGACTTCCAAGAGGTTCGCATCAGATGGGAGAACAATGCTCTGGAAGGATAGATCGTTCCAATGCCCCTAATCCGTGTTAGAATTGTCTAATGAGAAACCGCGCAATGAGAGCATTCCTTTATACTTTACGTATGTAACACCGCCATATATACCATAAGGTATGTGGACAAGCTACAATATACTCATGTACATAGAATGAGGTATCACACTCGGAATGTATCACAGACAAGTTAGCTACAACTTCTATGCTTTATGACACTCGAACATGTCTCTAGCCTAGAACCTCTAAATGTTTTGCATTAGGTGACAATGCTCCATTAGGTTCATTAAGATTAATTTTAAGTTGATCATGATTAAGAGATTTCCTTTCAAGGTTCACCATGTGATGTCTTTGAAATTCCTAGAATGTAACTAATATGATAAGAATTCTTTTCATTCAATTTTAACAATGAAAACCTTATCTAGTAGGGATAGAGCAATCAGATTCTTTTAAGCAAAGAACAAAGAGCACATCGAATGAAATTTCCATAAACTATTCCTATGAGCACACTCAAAATTTTTCAATGCACAATGCAATTTTTTCTTTTCAATTCCCTTAATGTTTGAAATGAACAAAAGGAAACTAATTCAAATAAAATCAATCAATATTTTTGCAAGAATGAAGACTTTACGATAGTTCCTTTTCGAAAGAAATGAATACTTTTATGACACTTTCTTTTGAGAAAAGATTAATTGACTATAAACTAACTTTGATAATGAATTGATAATGATAAAGAAACCATTTAATAAAAAATAAAAAATCAAGGCCAAAGTAGGGCCATCAAAAGAAACACAAATTGATTTCATAAGTACAACAATCATTGACCTTTCAACAAGCATAAACAGAAAGAAATTTGGGAAAAATCAAGTCAAAGGTTGGATTTTTGACCTAAGGAGGATCAGTGTAGCCCTAAATGGGAGATAGTGTGCTTCAGAGCATTGTCCTCAGGCCAAGGGTGCTTTGTAGTGCTCTGTGTCCTGACCAAGCCTTCGCTAGTGCCGAAGAGGCCATCATAGGGGCTTTCAGGCATAACGTTTACGAAAAAAACAAATCAAAAAGGCTAAAAAGAGATCAATGGAAGCAAGTAAAGTTTACTAGGGTGTACTAGGATGAAGGTAAACTACCCGGAACGATGATCATTCCCTAGTGGAGTTGCTAATTTGTTATGTGGGATTTTGCATCTATGGATAAATATAATTTTCCTAGGTGGGTAGCTACACCTAGAACAACTGATTTAAAGCATTTAACCTTTTTCTGTAGAAGATAAATAAGAAAAGGGACCTACCTTTTATCTTTCGCTTTCCCTTTTTCTCCTTTGTATGGCTCTCGTCACTCCTTCTTGAACTTAATTTGCTCGACAAGTACCTACAATCATAAACAGAGGAAAAAAACCAATCAAAGCAAGAGACCTATCTACTATAAGTAAATGGAATTAGAATAATTTACACATACAATCAACATACATAAAGACAAGAATATGGGAAAAGGTGTAAACAAATTTATTAAGTAGAAGGAAGAGTTACAACCATGAAGTCCAGTTCAATTTCACTCCTCTAGCTTGAGTTTCATCCAACATCACATCAAAATGACAACACTCCAATAGCATAACAATACTTCCTTACAATCTCAAACCTCACACCAACAATATCTCCTTAGAAATTCTCAAAGTCCAGCCCCTGATCACTTAGAGGAGTGCTCAATTTATAGGAAAATAGAGGTGGTTTGGTCATAAATGAGGGTATTGAATGGCCTTCCAAACTTAGATTTAGTTTTCATGGAGGAAGGGATGATAGGATAGGAGGTTACTTAACTCATTCCCTGTCCAATTTTGAGCTCATATGAGATGATAAGTGTGGGGATCTTCTAGAATGATCCAGAAGATAAGAATATTCCTCAAATCCTATGAAGAATTCACTCAATCTCACCCAGCGCAAGTCAAAGTGGGCCTAAGTCAAAAAAATTGCACCCTTACATGGGCATACCTACACTGAAGCGCATTTACCCCTAAACAAGGCTACACTAGTCCCTCAAGGAGGCATTTATGGAGGGCTTTAGGCTAGGAAACTTTTTGGGAAGGAGGCATTCAAAGTGATGACCTGCCTAGGGAATGTAGAAACTGGATCAGGGTTTGATGAGCCCTAATAGTATTGATCTGAATGTTGGGAGTGTTGTGCCCAAATGGATCTATAACACTACTTATCCTTGTTATAGGTGTAGTCTCTCTTGTTCCCTTTATCTTCTCAAACACATTTAGGAGTATTTCAATATCTCAATTTTTTTGATTTGGGAAAAGGATAGTATATTGTTACCGGGAATAGTGTCCACTCGGAGCTGCTATTCCCACTAAGACTGGTAGCTATCTTAGAAACAAACAAGTAAAGTCTACTTTCGATTTCCTTTATGAAAATAGATAAGAGTGGAACAAAGGACACCAACCTTAGTCTTGCACTTGGTTTCCTTGCTTGATTCCTCTCCTTCCTGATAGGTCTTTTCCACTTCTTCTTCATCTGCCTAGCTTCAAAGAGTACCTGTTGAATCAAAGCAGCATACTACTATTGAAGAACAAAGATCTATATTCATAAATAACACAGGACCAGATATATGTTAACCATACAAATGCATATATAATCAAACATACAAGAATATGGAGGAAAACTTGAATATCTTTATTAAGATCAAGAATAGCAAGAGAATTACAACCAATAGTTCTGACCCAGCATCATCCTCTAGCAAGAAAGCCCTTATTCACCTTAAGTAAAACTTAGATCACCCAACACTATGAAGTTTCACCATAAAACCAACAACACTTCTCTACAAGATACAAGATTCTAGCCTCTGGATCTCTGTGATGAGGGATCCATATATAGATGAATGTAGGGGGGTGATTCATCTTCTAGGGTTTTTATTAGTGTCTTCTCTCTGATAGTTCTTGATTCCACTTGGAGACTGATGATCTCTTATTCATCCTTGGTTGAAAACAGAGACGCAAGTGTCAGAGGGGAAGCTTCTGGAAGATTCCATGATCTTCCACCTCGCAATTGTCTCAGTCATTTGTACATTCCCGACCATCGCACCTATAGAGGGGCCATTCAGTATGCATCGCACCATTTACACTAAGAAGGTGATATGCATCGCACCCTTTGCACTGGGTATTCCGTATGGTCCAGTTTTGACCATTTCTGAGCAGTTTGTAGTGGAGAACTTCTGGGAGATGATGTAATCAGCTAACCTTGTTCCTTTAGGTAGTGAAGCAACACTTTTAGGGAATCAGGAGCCCTCAGTT
This sequence comes from Pinus taeda, assembly GCA_000404065.3. Lineage (NCBI taxonomy): Eukaryota > Viridiplantae > Streptophyta > Pinopsida > Pinales > Pinaceae > Pinus > Pinus taeda. The sequence continues at coordinate 79,942 of APFE031002474.1, read as the reverse complement.
TATGGACATTTATGATTGGGGATGCAGTGCCCAAAAATGTCTATAACAGTTGCCCCCTAAAGCATAAGGTTGCTAATCTTTTGATGTCGGGTGAAATGCTTTACCATGAGGATCCAAAGTTTTTTGAAGCTGGGAGGCGACCTGTAATAAGATACAATACAATACATTATCTTGAAAACATTTTTGATGATCTAGCTGAGGCGAGAATTCCCATGCTCAGATTTATAAATTTATTTTCATGTACATAGGACATACAATTGTCTGTGTGGCAAACTTTTGATTCAGACTCATCATCCTTTGATTTGGATGATCATCTGTTCGGTAATGATGTACATTTTATGTCTTTATATTCCTGAATATATCGCAGCCCGGATGGATGAAACAGATCTGGGGTCTTCAAAACTCGTTCAATATTCACTCAGAGTACAAGTCGATCCATGTGAAAAATGTTTTGGAGTCGAACATGGAAAGACATCACCTAATTACCAGCCAATGATATAAGTTGTTAACAGGCGCGAGAGGAATCACTAATAATGACAATGACCCTCAAGGTACTACAATACAATTCGCGCGATGTGAAAAAGGACTTGGTGTCAAACACCACACAAAATCTCTCGGTCGAAGGCCATTAATGTAAACCTGTCGCCGAAAATGAGAAACTTGCCATTGAGGCATGCAAGCTTCAAAGTACTGAAAGGGTTGTTCCTAGGTTGACTTCTTGGATAATGAGCTGATGTTGACAAGAAGTGACCCGTCGTAGGAGGGCCTTAATGAATCCCACATCTACGACACGGAATGAAGCAAATGATTTTGGAGGTGAAAACGATCTGATGATACAGGGTTCAAGGTGGCAGTCACGAAAAGAATGGAGCGTGAAAGTATTGCAGCGGGTGAGACACAAGTGAATTCTCTGAATGACTTCTCTTGAACATATTGGTGATACTGATGATGGATTGGTAGTGTTAAATCCAAATATGGATGGTGCGACAGACCAATGGTGATATGACTAGTGAACGGAACAACCCAACCTGGCTCGGATGCGGAAGGAAAGTGTCATGTTCAAGAGCGACTTGCTACCAATAAAGTTTTTTCAAGTTTTCTTCCCAATTTTCGCAAGTCATTGCTAACCAGTACCTCTTTATTTTTGTCAAGCTTGAGGAGGATAATATATTCTTGTTCTATAATCTTCCCTTCGGGCGAACATGACGCTATATTTTAACGAGCCTAGCGACAGTGAAACTCGTTCTCGTCCATTTGGATGAATTTGTCGATATTCGGTTTTAACGAGTTTAACAACAAAGATAACTCAATCCTTTTCAATTTTAGAGAGCCTGAAAGGGATGGAAATGAAACTCCAAAGATTCTTTTTCATCATATAATCCCTTAAGTCCGAAAAAGTGTAAAATAATACGAAAGGGATGAATTTTCAGTAGTTTTAACGAGCCAAACAAGACAAGCACTTGATCTTTTTTGTGTAATAATCCATCAAGTCCAAAAAGATTAAAATCTAGAGGAGGGATAGCACTTCCAATGACTTTAACGAGCCAGAGAGGCTAATCGCTCGGCAATATTTTCATATTTTACGAGTCAGTTGAAAAGAGCGTAAAGGAGACTCGTTTTTCAAGGAACGAGTGATGATTTCGGGTAGCAGCTGATTCCAGGTAAGGTTTGGAATTTTCCAATCACGATAGCATCACAAGGATGGCTAATAGAATCACTCTTCATAGATGTTCCTCGAAAGGGTAAACAATCAAATGGAGGTGAATGATTAGCTAAAAACAAAGTGGAGGTGATGATGAGAACACGACCAAGACTCAAAAGATGGTGATAAGGAATTCACAATGGTTATTTACTGGAAAATTGGCTCATTTTTTAATGAGCTTAAACTCTGGGGGAAACATTTGCTCATTGCTTATGTTTATTTTTTAACGAGCTTGAATTCCGTGTTAAAACTACTTGTGGCGGGTTTATTTTTAAACAAGCTTGAACCTTGCAGTAACACTACTCGCCAGTCGTATAATAAGGATGTCTCATCTAAGATGCCATTTTTTATGGATCTTGCACCTTTTTTAAGCTTTGCCCCGGATCCTTTATTTATGTAAGCTAGGAAACGACCAACCTTACGAGTTTAAAGGGTTAGAGGACCTACATATTTAAAAAATAAATGATCACTCTTCGCTTGCATGTGGAAAGGTTTGCATGCCCCCATGTATAGAAAAAAATTCCTAGGTTACCATGAAAGCTCTCCATCCGCGTAGTAGACAAAATGCTTCCTTGGCGATGTCTACCGAAATAGACAAAGGTGAGTGGCGCAGTCACCTCCACTCACATAAATTTGATGTGGGAATCTTATTCCAGCCCAATCCCATTTTCCTATGAGGACGGGTGTGTCAGACTAGTCATATATCCTCCGCATAAACCTACTCTATACCCAAGGTTTTCTTGCCGAAATAGACCAGGGTGCATGCTCCCTGGGTTTCAGTCATATCCTCCTAAATCACTCGCGCTCATCAGGTGGACAGACTGGAGATCGATGAGACATTCCTTGTGTGAAAAGACCATTTAGGGATGGAATTTGACTATTTGCTATGTGTAAACCAGGGAATGACAGTTGGTCTACGAGCTTGACCATTCTGCCTTCGTGCGGAAAACACATTACTCTAAAGAGTGAAGAGATGACGGCTCCCATGCAATAAATATAGTCATGCCCAAGGAGTAGATTATAATCCAGGGATCCTTGGACTACCATCATGTTCATGTGAACGGTTTTCCTTCTCAAAGTAATGGGCACATTGGGAAGGATCCCTAATGGTCGACTGGTTCCTTTGTCAAAGCCTGTCAGATTTCCCATTTCAGGCAAAAGCGACGGTGAACCAATCGCTTTCCAAGCAGTTGAGGAAAAGATACTCACAGAAGCCCCTTCATCTATGATGGTACCAACCATGACCATTCTGTAAGCTTGTACAATGGTTCAGAATGGTACACTAGCTAGTAAACAAGGTCTGCCTAGTAGATTCCAGTTGAAGGAAACGACTAGGTTGCTTGGAGGTGGGACCAAATAGACGGTCGGATATGACTCTGATGAACTTCCTTCCTACGATAAAGGAACCGGTATACTACCCCCAAGTTCATCGGAGTCTATGTTTATGAAAAGAATTTGAACGGTGTTGTTCTCTTTCTCTTTAGTGATGGTATCATTCGAAGATGAACATTCTGAAGGCAAGACCGGGTCGACTGCTGCCTCAACCTTTTGACATTCGTCTGGTATGGATTCAAAGAGTTCATTTTCAATGATAAACATTTCGGCTGACCACAATGGCATGCCAGCTAGATTTTCAACCAGTGGTGGACTTGGCAAGAGTTTCTTATATCCAGGAGGGAGCCATAGCGGTGAAGCAGGATGGTCATCCAAAACTCTTTTAGCTTCGTCTAGGAAGGGACAACGGTGGATGGCGTGATCGCCTTCACACAAATTACAAGGAAAATTGCGATTTCTTTTCTTTCCAGATACTTCACTTTCACTGGTTGATGGTGTGCTTTCAACATGATCATCAGAGGTTGATTGCACCGGATTGTGCAAACAAGGAGACCAGTCCCTTAAGATCTGAGTGATGCAAGGACAATATCGGTGATAGTGGTCTCCATTGTAAAAGACACATGGAGATTTAGGTTTAGATGGTGCGGTGTAAGGATTTTCGCTAGACGACGCCTGGTTGCCCCCTTTCACTTTTTGTTCCTTCTCCTTCTTTTCTTTTTTCTCTTTTCGCTTCTTCTTCTTCTCAGTTACTTGATCTTTAGCTTTACCAGCTTTATCAAGCGAAGAGGAAGGAGGGGAGGGAGAAACAGACGAAGTAGAAGGTTGTGGGGAAACTTTAGTATCATCTAGTTGTTGACTTGATCATTCAAGAATTACGGTATTCTGAATGACAGAGGTGGAGAAGAGCCATATGGGCAAACTAATCGTCAATCCTGGAAGTGACAATGTGGCCATATGGGGTGCACGAACATCTCCCCAAGAGGAAAAAGGACTAAGATTTCCTCCAAGGGGAAATCCTTGGTTGGTAGACTCCATTTTTCTCAACCTAAAGACCAATGAGGGAACTTGTGATGTTATTCTGATTAAAATAAATTTTAGACGCTTTGACACAACTTGTTTTTTCAATTTTTAAGAGTCGAGAAAAAACAAAAGATGACTCTAGTCGCCTTCGATTTTTAATGAGCCTGAAGTGACAAGTGCTCCGATAGACCTTTTCTTTTAAGGAGTCTGAAAAGGAGAAAAATAGAATTCTATAGAAATCTAGGCAAAGGGGACTACCAAACCAATTGCAAAACTGCAGAATACTTTTTATGGTACGACAGTCAATCTTCCTGAATGCTGCGTTCAATGCATTGCGATCGATAGGGAAGTAGACATGGCTTCCTAAGGATAAAGGATGTAGCCTATTGTGGTCTCCCAATATATACTTGACAGTACGTGGGAGAACAAGCCTGTACTGGCACTTGCCGTCTCAGAGTGGAGGAATTTCCCAACCAACAATGAAAAAAACAGTTACCAGGTTTTACGACGCCAGAATACATCTTTAGCCTAGACTTCTAGATGTTGTGTGTTAGGTTCCAAAGCGTTTTTAGATTCATTAAATTTATTTTATAGTTGATCTTGTTTAAAAATTTTCCTTTCAGGTTCACTGTGTGATGTGTATACAATTCCTAAAATGAAGTCTAAGATGATAAACAACTGTTTAATCTTCTTTTGGCAATGAAAATCCTAGCTACTAAGGAAAGAAAGTTGAGAGTCTTTCAACAAAGAGCACAAAGAACACACTAAATGCACTGCCCTAAATCAAACCAAGTAGTCTAAATGCAAATGCACATGCATGTATTTGTTTTCAGCCTTCTTAATATATGAATGATGATAAGAAAGCTAAGTGCAAATCTGAATTATTTTCAAAGCGACAATACTTAACAAATTTCTTTTCAAAATGAAGTGAGGATAAGGGAGACACTTTGCGATTTCGAAATCAAAACTGTTTTTCGACACTTTAAGAACTACTAATTCAAATCATATACAAGAGTAACAGTATAATCGACTATCAAGAACAATGGATTGTCTTCTATGATAAAAAATGACACTTACGACACTTTTAGATTAAGAAACGACAGTTTGACTATGCTATTTCTTTGCAAAAGAGAACTGAAAACGACGCACAATACATAAAAACACTTACAGTTCTTTTCACAATAGAGGCAGAATGATGGAAGAGAAGGGGGTTTTCACAGAGATATACTGACCACAGATAGCAAAACTCCTGAATAGAACTGAAAATACTGAAGAAAAAACCAAAGTCTGAAGGTAAAGTTAACCTTCCCTGACCATCGCACCTATCACATAGGGAATTCAGTATGCAGCGCACCTACTGCACACGGGAAGTGCGATGCATACCGACTGCCTTGAAGGCAAGGTACAATGGTACCAGTGTGAGAATTTTAACTAGTTTTTTCTCACAATTTGCAATTCAGTTTAGGGATTTAGGCTGAGTAAGTGATGTTTAGTAAATGTAAATCACAGGGATTGATCTAAGGAGGTTACTAGAGCCACCACTTAGGGAAATTAGAACTTTTGCAGATCGATTGTTTAATTCATAAACAAAACCCAGAGATAGACTGAAGCAGCATTGATCTACTTTGAATTTGTATAACAAATGCAGTTCGAAGGCTAGCTGGCTTGACTTTAGGCTTCATTTGTAAGTTTATAAAACAAACAAAGATATACTAACAAACAATCTATTCGCTCCCCAGTGGAGTCGCCATTTTGTTACTGGGAATACTGTCCACTCAGAGCTGCTATTCCCACTAAGATTGGTGGCTATCTTAGAAATAAACAAGTAAAGTCTACTTTCACTTTCCTTTATGAAAATAGATAAGAGTGGAACAAAGGACACCAACCTTAGTCTTGCGCTTGGTTTCCTTGCTTGATTCCTCTCCTTCCTGACAGGTCTTTGTCGCTTCTTCTTCGTCTGCCCAGCTTCAAAGAGCACCTATGGAATCAAAGCAACATACTACTATCGAAGAACAGAGATCTATATTCATAAATAACACAAGACTAGATATATGTTAACCATACAAATGCATATATAATCAAACATACAAGAATATGGAGGAAAACTTGAATAGCTTTATTAAGATCAAGAATAGCAAGAGAATTACAACCAATAGTTCTGACCCAGCATCATCCTCCAGCAATAAAGCCCTTCTTCACCTCAAGTAAAGCTTAGATCACCAAACAATATGAAGTTTCACTACAAAACCAACAACACTTCTCTACAAGATACAAGATTCTAGCCTCTGGATCTCTGTTATGAGGGATCCATATATAGATGATTGTAGGGGGGTGAGTCACCTTCTAGGGTTTTGATTAGTGTATTCTCTCTGATAGTTCTTGATTCCACTTGGAGAGTGATGATCTCTTACTCATCCCTGGTCGAAAACAGAGAGGCAAGTGTCAGAGGGGAAGCTTCTGGAGGATTCCATGATCTTCCACCTCGCAAACTGTCTCTGCCATTTGTCCATTCCTAACCATCGCATGCTACAGAGGGGCCATTCAGTATGCATCACACCCTTTACACTAAGAAGGTGATATGCATCACACCCTCTACCCTGGGTATTCAGTATGGTCTATTTTTGACCATTTCTGAGCAGTTTTTAGCGGAGAACTTCTGGGAGATGATGTAATAAGCTGACCTTGTTCCTTTAGGTAGTGAAGCAACAATTTTAGGGACTAAGGAGCCCTCAGTTTATGGACATTTATGATTGAGGTTGCAGTGCCCAAAAATGTCTATAACATATATATTCATGAGTTTAGGATGATCAAAGTTTTAGTTCTATCTCTAGTGTTTCTCCACTGCTAGTAGGCATGTTCAGAACCCCAACAAAGTCACTTTAAGGAAACAAAAGTATTTCTTTGTCACCAAAGAGCATATTTAATACCTTGACAAAGTTTCTTTCTTCACCTCTCTGCGCAGGAAGCCTTTCTCTTCTTTCACCCTTAATTTTATTTTTCAATAAGCTCATTAGAATTTTATTAGTGTTTATATTGGAAGGGTGGAAGAGGGATCCCATATTATCTATAAGAAAGAAAGGTTTTCCTTTTTATAGAGACTATTATATACCTATGAAATTGATGTGCTCACTTTTATTTTTATCCGTTACCTTGTCTACTCATTTGGATCGGCATAAAAAAACACCATTTAATTACAATGTCAAGTCAAGGAATGAAGATCCTAAAATAGATATGGGAATCATGGCTCTGCTTAAAGATTTATGTTTGTAATGAATTGTATTTTCCATTTAAACATTGTTGACCTTAAAGGTGTTATACCTAAATGAAGAAGATGGAAAAAAGTTAACCAAAAATTATTGAATGTCACAAAGCCCTTTAAACTTTTCAGCACATTTATCAGAACGAAGAAAGACACTTCCACACAAGGTCTTATTTATGTACACTGATTAGAACTAAACAAAGAAATAAAAGAGAAGATGTGGCTTGATCAAAACAAGAATTAAATATAGACAAGGAAATAAATATGTACATAGGTAGAAATGCAGCCCAAGGTACTACTGAATGTAATGTTTCAGATATTTTCTATTAACAAGAAGGGATTCAATATTCCCATCAAGGATTGGAGATGATAATTATGATGGCCAATATTTTCATGGATGGTAAAGGACCCGATTCATAGGGATTGAAATTTGGTTTGTTTACCTTTATATTCATGGGCCTTATCCCATTTCAATATTAGGTCTCCCACATTGAACTCCTTATTCCTCATATATTTCTTGTCAAACCATTGTTTGATATGAATTTCATGAAAATAAAACTTTTATTTTGTCTTACACCTTCCTTCCTCTAGCTTGAGAAGGGTGTATATCCTACTCTGAACAACAAGACATCATTTGCCTCAAGATTTGTGGGAAAGTTGTAAGGTGAAGAGGTATAAGTTCAGAGGAAGGATAACTTATTTTCCATATTCGAGGAAGTAAAGGGAGGTCTTCAAAGAGAGCTTTGGGGTAACATAGTTGTCCCATAAATCATTTACCAATGCATTGTGTCAGTTCCTTTGCTTAGAGTAAGCAATTTTTTGAATTATGTGAATTAACTTCTTATTTGTGGATTCAACTAAATCGTTTCCATGAGGATAATAATTAGATGACTGCTTTAGAACAATCCCATTTTCCAATGCAAAATCATAAAGTTTTAGTGACAAAAATTTAGTTTCATTGTAAAAAACAAGTGACATAGGAACGCCAAACCCAGTAATGGTATTTTGTTTAATGAAGTGTATGAATTCCTGCTCGTTCACATGTTTTAATGAAACTACTTCATCCCACCAATTAAAGTAATCTAAGTAGTTAAATATATCGGTGTTTCTTTGATGAATGAGAAAATGTCTCTCTAATAACATCTAGTCTCCATTGTTAAAATGATTCTTCAATGACAATCAGATGTAATGGGGTGGTTGACTTCTTATCACGATCAACACATATTTGACATATAGAGCACTTATAGATGTAGGCACATGCATACTTAAGTATTTTGGGCCAATAATATCTAAGATGCATTACGTTGTGAGTGGTAGTATCGCCTGTGTAGTGCCCATGAGCTGGCCCTTCATGTTGATCCTTTAATACCCTTTCCAAATCTATTGATTCCAAGCATCTAAGTAAGAAACTATTGTGGTGCTTTCAGAAAAGCACACCATGAAAAAGATGATAAGTTATAACTTTGAGACAAATTTCCCTATTTCTTTTATCTGAAAAGTGTGAAAGCAAGGTTCCCTTTTCTAGATATTGTCATACATCAATGTACCAAGATGTGATTTCATTTGTAGGGATAGCTTAATCAATGTTGTACATTTCAATTTCTTGTTCCCATCTAGAAGAATCCTCTTTTGGTGAATTAAATACTTGTGTTGCAAGATTAGAGATACCATGGCCTTTTATTATATGAAATGGCTTGAATTCTAGATCATATTCTTAAAATCTTGTCATCTAATTCACCCTCCTCTCACCCAACTCTTGTCGCACAAAGATTGGTATAACCACTAGGTGAGGCATAAAGATTATAACATGACCTTTCAAGAGGTTTGGCTTGAAGTGCTTCACTTCCTTATAAGATACATAGACTTGGTTATCTATGGTGGGATAATTCAATTATGATCCTTGTAGGTTGGTGCTCATAAACGAGATTGGACACTTATTGCCTTGATTTCCCTTTTGAGTCAGAATGGATGTAATAGATGTGTCAGAAGAAAAAGTATAAAACAAGAAATCTCTATTAAAGTATGCATTATATAATTTTGGGGTATCAAAAATTGCATATTAAATCTAAGCAAAACAATATTTCTCCCTTTGGTCCGATTTATACATCACATCCTTCTTAATCATCTATTGCAAAGGCTTAACAATTTATGCATAGTTAGATAAAAGTTTCTAGAGAAAAATATATTTCCCCAATAAGGATTGCGTGTATTTCTTGTTAATGGGAAAGGGAATTTGAGCAATAGCCTTGACCCACTCCAGGTCCACTTTAATTCTTCTCTTGGCTATAATGTATCCCAAAAGGTTTCCCTCCCACACTCTGAATATGTTCTTCTTACGATTTAATGAAAATCCATATTTCCAACATCACTCAAAGATTTGCTTTAGATGATGAAAATGGTCTAATATTTTCTTTGAAAATATTATAACATCATCCAAGTAAATGACCATGCTTCATCCAATTATCCCTTTGAATTTTATGTCTATATCATGTTGAAAGGTATCACCTACATTTATAAGTCCAAACAGAATTCTACTAGATGTGAATGTACCCCATTTAGTCATGAATGTTGCTTTTAACCTGTTGGGTTACACTGCTAGAACTTGGTTGTATCTTGAAAATTTGTCCAATAGAGAGAACATCTCTGACCCAGATATTTTCTGGAGTATATGTTCCATAGATGGAATAGGATAATTATTCTTATTAAAATCTCAGTTCAAGTTGCGAAAATCAACACATAAGTGTATTTCTCTAGACTTCTTTCTGACTAGAACTAAATTAGAAACATAGGTAGAGTAATGAACTTTAAAGATGATTTCAACATCCAACAACTTCATTAGTTACTTTTGAATTAGGAGTGCAAGTGTAGGATAAAATTTTCTTAACTTTTTCTAAAATGGATTCACCCCTTCCTTTATAGGTATCACATCCTGGATGATTCATGTATCATAGGTTTTCAAATCATCATATGTCCACGTGAACACGTCTTATTACTATTTGAAAATAGGAATAAAAGCTTGTCACTCTTGAGGAGTACAACATCCACTAAGTTTCATATACTTTGGATCTTCCTTAGTTCCCAAGTTAACTTGTTCACGCAACAAAGTGGAACTTTGGGTCTTTGGATTTATTGGTCCCCTAAAGATGATATGAAATTCATTAAGCTTCTCCAAATATACCACACTGTTAGGCATGAGATTCTCTTTATGTGCCTAAGTTGTTTCCTGAAAATCCCTTTCATTCTCATATTCATTGAACACCATGGCTTTAAACACATCAACATTAGCCATGAAATTCAGTATCTGTTGGTAATCATTGAATACATGTAAATTAGTGACATTGTCAAGAATGGATGTCTTATATATAATCTCAATAGAAAAACCATCTCTAAGTGGTGATAACCTAACAAATTCATTAGCTAATGTGTCATTGGATGCATTGTGAATCCTAGGAACTTAATTAATATTAAATTCTTGAAAGAAAGATATAAGATTACATACATATTACTATTAGTGTTTAATATTAAGTGACACATTGAATAGTGTTCCATACCTGATGTATAACATCTTTGAGTCACCTATTACCTTTAGTGATTCCACATTGAGGTTTATAGATTTCTTTAGTCCAAGTATAAGTTCTTCATATTTGGTGATGTTTTTCATGCACTCAAACTCCAATCATCATGATATCATATACTTTTTTCTTAGAGGGTAAATCAAAATGCAACTAGCTCCAGAATCCTCTTTTGTTTTCAAACCATCAAAATACAAAGTCCAAACATTAGTAGCAACTGAGTTAGTTTCTATGCTAGTACTATTTACATCCATATTACAAATATCATTTGTACCAATTTGATTGGAAATAAGGAGCTCCAATTATGTATTTAGTGGTATAAGGGATGGCTGCACAAGATAACATCCACGATCAACTTCTAAAAAATAATTTTCGAATATTACTTTCATAAAGCTAATCATATCATTAGCTACTTCAAGAATCATATGATCCATATTTAAATAGGAACAAAACAAATTACAGAGATAACCATAAATACAGATATACAATAGAAATAATACTTCATTTCATTAATGTAAAATACTGAAATATGCTTACAAACATAAATGGAAATAAACTAGCTTGGGCGATGGTAGTTTATCTCTGAGGAGAGATGTGGTGGCTACATGCCTCCAAATTGTCTTACAATGAGGCTAAAATGCCTATTTATTGTTGAGAAACAATGGAAAACCCTAAACATCCAAAAACCTAACCCTAGGAGATGAAACGCCAAGCTTTGGGCCCATTTGGGTAAATTGGTACATCAACGTCCCGAGGTCATAACCTTGGCATAAGATCTTCGTTCGATGCACACAATACTTCGTTAGAAATATCTATCTGAGGACTACAACTTTAGGAAGAGAAACATCCGTCGATGGTCCCATGTTGCTCCTAGCTTTCCCAAAAAAAATTCGTTTAGGGCCTCAAAACGACTCCGGGAGTTCAGGACCTGAAAAACTGCTAAAAATAGTAAACTATGCTACAATCAAGGAAACTGAAAAACTGAAAGAGACAGTTGTGGCGGTCCAAGTGGGATAGGTGGGTGGCCACAACATTGACCTGGATAATTCCTTCCCCCTTAGGAAGCAATAGTCCCCATTACATTGAGTTCCTCCATGAGATGAGAAAACTTCTACTGAACTTGGTCCCTGGCCAGCTGCTCTACAACCTCTGATGTGTCCAGTAATGGTGGGAAGCATGGTCAAGGGTGGCCCACATTGAACACTCGGTGCAAGCAAAGGAATGGGGGAATGATGTGCTCTAAAGAATTTTTTCCCACAACCTTGGTACTGGTGTAAGGACCTTATCGGAGTGGTCTGAGCTTCTGATGGGCTCTTGGAAGGTGTTCTTTCTGCAGATGAAACTAGAATTTGTCGCCCACTTGAAACTTGTGTAGTACTGTGACACAGGCAAGTTCCCTCTGTGGATAGAGGCAACCCCTCTAGGCCTAGAGTGGGTCTAGTCACCGCAAAGACAATATCAAAACAAATTTCCTTAGAAGGTTGGTGTTATGAAGGCCTACCTTCAATCTGTCATTCGATGAAGTCCTCATCGTGTTGCTCCAACTCTTTTTCTTCTAGTCACTTATACCTGAAAACAACATGTAGAGAAACACCACAAACGCAATAGAAAACAACCAAACAATCTACTTGAAGAGTCAAGGAACCTCAAGCTATCGACATATAATTCAAACATGCGATATAGGAAACAAGCTATTGATTTGTATTAATATAAATCAAAGTAAAACTTACAACTGAGCCTTAAAGTCATAAGTCTCCTCAAAGGGTCTCGTCGACATGTCTCTATAAGCATTTACTTGTGAACCGTCTCCCAAGGGAACAAATGGCTCTCTCTTTAGTTCAAAAGCTTGATGCTAGAAATTTCTCAAACCAACTCTACTCAAACATATCTCAAGCCAAAATACATGTGAAGCTACATCCACACTCCAAAAACACTCTCCACCTCTACTCCTCTCTTAGAAACTTGAAGCTACCAAATTACATCTAGCTCTCATCAAGTTATATCCAAGCTAGTTGATCTCATTCATGGAGGAGACATTTATAGGAGGGAAAGGTTCCATAAGAGATGGGAGGAAGAGTTTATCTCTTAGGTAGGTTTCACAAAAGGCAGAAAAACTATTCCAAAGGAGAGAGGCAAGCTCATATGACCCTACAACTAGCCCTGGGACCGCCCATGAAGCAGTTTCATCTCAAAGCTTCATTGAGTTGTTCAAAATCTTTCCAAAAGTAGATCTTTGCGGATGAAACATAGGGACAGAGTGATGACTTCTCTAGGGCTAGTGAAAGCTTGACCATCTTCATGGGTAGGACAACTTCTGACCCATGATGACCCAAAAACTTAGGTAAAAAGGGTTTTGCTTCAGGGATAATGAACTAAGACATTCTGCTTGAGATTACAAGGAAGATATTGACACATAATTGGCAACATGACATAGAATGGATGTCAGTAATATGGAATGGCAGTATCTGGGATCATGGAATGTAGAGTCAATGAAAATTTACTGTGCTACAGATGCCCCCTAAAGCATGAAGGTTGAGAGAGTGGGAGGGGTGAAATGCTTTACGAATCCATAATCGAAACTAAACATCCTTGCGGAGAACCTACAAATGCAAGTACACGTGATATCTCTGATACATAAGTACATAGTGAAAAGAATTACATATTTATAAGGCATGGGTGCAGCTATCTAGAAGATAAACATAAATGGTCTGTGGTATGGATGCAGCCACCCAATTAGAAAGACCACAAGAAAGACTCTGGTATGGATGTAGCCACCCAATTAGAAAGACCACAAAAAGACTCAGGTATGGTTGTAGCCATCCAATCAAAAGAGTCATGTATGAATCAATCCATGCAACCTAGCCTTGTGTAATCTAAGCTCAGGGTCTTGAATCCCAACCTGATTAGGGTAAAAATTCTAATATGCGAATAAATGTGTTGAAGTTGAGCATACTAGAAAACCACTTGATTACTGACAAATGATGTAAACCGTTAACAAGCGCGAGAGAGACGACCAACAATGTCAATGGTTCTCAAGCTACTGCTAGTACAATCCGCAAAGTGTGAAGAATGATCTGAAGTCAAACACTTGTGAAATCACTGGATCGAAGACCAATGATGCAAGTCTGTCATCAAATGCGAAGGGCTTGCCATTGAGGCATGCAAGCTCTATGGTACTAGAAAAGAGTCTCTAGATCAACTTCCTGGATAATGAGTTGAAGTCAACAGGAAGCGACCGGTCGAAGGAGGGCCATAATTTTTCCCACATCATCGACACAAGATGAAAGAACAAGATGAATGTGGATGAGACAGAGAATTTGAGGAAGGTGTGTAAGGCTACAAAGTGTAGAAGGATTAAGCTTTTGAACATATAGTCGACACGACTCTGGAATTTGGCAGCATTTTGGTACCAAGGGATCGGAGGTCATGATGATGTAGCAAGGATCAGATGGAATGAGGCAAAATAAATAACCCAAAACCCGAAAGGCCAATGATAGAATGAGGATGTCCCAACCTGACACGAAGCAAAAAGAGTGTCGATGTCCAAGAGAGACAAGCTGCCATAACAACCAACATAATGTTTCCAATTCCCCCCCACCATTTATGGCGAGTACCCCAATTATTTTTGAAACACAAGCTTGAAGGGGATAACATATGCTTGTAATGTAAGTTCATCCTTCGGACGAATCCGACCTAGTGGTTTTTAACGAGACCTAGGAAGGAAAAGCTCAGTATCATCATGGTGACAAGTCCAATGGCGTTAGGGTTTAAAGATTTTGACATAGGTAAAACTTGGAGTCTTTTTCATGTTTAGAGAGTTTGAAAAAGACACGAAAAAGAAAACTCCAAAGTTCCCTTTTCGTAAATGTGTCCCTCGAATCCAAAAAGGTAGAAAAAAACACCCAGGGGAAGCTATTGACCATGAGAGATCAACGTATACCTTTTTCGTAAGTAATATATCCCAGCCCGTAAAAGTGGTAAACTTATAATGGGTAGATGATGCTTCATAGCCTTTAATGAGTTTAAAGTGACAAGGGCTCAGTAATCTTTTCATGTTTCAAGAGTCAGAAAAGAGCTTAACGGTGACTCCAAAAGGGACTTTTTCATGTTTTTACTAAGTCCCAAAAAGTATAAAATATAACTCACAAGTTCATCACCAGAGTTCACAGAAACTTGTCACTGCACAAAAACAAGTGTAAGATCCATTTTTGATATAAAAAGACATGAAATACTCAAAAATAGAGAAAAAAATTCTAATTTACAAACCCTAATTTTACAAAAGGCTTATAAAAAGAGTCATTCAGTAAAAATCAAATCACTTTCCATTGTTTTACCTCAGAGTAAAAAATTTACCCTTGCACATTCAGAATTTCAACAGTTGACTAGAGGAAGATCAATACCTTGTCAGCAAACTCGTCTGGTCCAGGTAGGCACTACTCGATTTCCTGCATATTTAGATATATTATGATTCATTTTTGATGGTATGAACCACCATTTAGGAAGGTTTTAGGGCAAGCATATTCGCGGTGGTCGTCGTGAGTCGCCAGCTCGGGTCCACGATGACCCAAAATCTTTCATGGGGAGAAAACAGGGTCTTCGTGACTGTACACTGAAAATTTGCGAAGATTGTGAATTTTCTGGATGGTAGATTTTGGCTCGGTGCACCTGTTTGAAAAACAGGCGTGACGAGCGCCGATATTCATTTTTTTTTCAAAAACTAAGAAATTTTATGGGATTTTGAGCACCAATGGAGCACTTATGATCGCCTATGTGTGTATGAAGGAAGGAAACATGGTGATTGAGTGGAAGGAATAGGAGCATAGCAGTGATGATGAATTAGCCATGGGGGATCAAAACTACTTGGACATGTTTTGGAATTGCGGGCTACTGAAATTCTTCATGGTGCCCTATTTGACGGTGCAACCAGACCTACTCCAATATCTGGTTGGAGCATGGGATCCGAGTGAGGGTAAATTCAATGTCCGAGGGAAAGAGCTGGAGATTGAGGTAGCAAACATTTACTTCCTGACAGGATTGTCACCAAGGGGGGAAAGGCCCCACATGACTGAGACTCGTATTACTGGAGAAACCATGGATAAGCTTATGGGAAGATTGTGTCCGGAGGCAAAGAAATCAGGTAAGGGCAGAAAACTCAAGATTTCAATAGATAGAGACTTGTATCTTTAAGTTGTCCTCTCTACCATCACTAGAGCAGGTAGCTCACAAGCCCCACTTGAGGCCACCAAAACCCAACTCCGGCTGGTAGCTAACTGTATGGATCCCATCGTCTTTAACTGGGCCGAGGTCGTAGCAGATAACCTAAAATCGCAATTAACAAAGTGTCAGTGGGGGGACGTCAAACAGTTTGGGTATGGGTCTATCCTTGTATCATTCATCCTTGAACATCTTCCTATCTTCCAGAGACAGGAAGCAGTTATGGCATGGCCAACTCTGTGGGAGCCACGGATGACTCAATAGGTGATGCTGATACCCCGAGGGGGCGGGGGTCAACATATGTCATGGAGAGCTAAGTTTTTCCAATGGATGGATCACCAGCTAGTTGTTGCTGAGGACCGACCATATGATGGGATAGACTTCAAGGGTGATCCTGATTTAGTACTCCCCCTTGGGAAACACTAGGATAACAGAGGTAATAAACCCATTTGTTGATTTTTTAAATATTTTGTAGTTTTTATAATTTTTCATATATGTTTTGATCTTTATGTTTCAATTTCACAGGTGTTGGGCCAGAAATGCCAGTAGGTTTGTCTCTGATTGTTCGAAGAGTTGAGCGGGAGTTTGAGATTCCTCCCCCTGGTGGAGATGTAGATGACGGGATTGCCCACAACCTGGAGGGGTTAATGGAGGGGATCCTAGACTACGTGAGATTCAAGGATGTCCCTTGACGGTACCAATGACACACAACAGGGGTGTTGGTCAGGATTCACTGACTACTTAGACGTGTAATCTAAGCAGTCATGTGCTATAAAGAGCACCACACATATTAGACTTCTACGTTTAATTTCTGTAATTTTGAAAGACATGTGGTCTTGTGATGTAACCCAAACATATATATATATATATATATATATATATATATATAATATATAATATATATATATATATATATATATATATATATATATATATATATATATATATATAATATATATATATATATATATATATATATATATATTTAGCACTGCGATGTGCAACGCTTGATATACATATATATACCTATGTTTTTCTATATTGACTTATTATGTATTTAATGTTTACTTTTATAAATGTCACAAATGTCTATTTAATACATGATTTTCCACTGCATCAGTTAATGTATTTAGTCTTCTAGGAATATGTTGATATGTAATATAATAAAAATTACTTTCCAGTAAATGAACACGTAAATACAACCTTAAAATTTGAGGGTTTCTAATGGAATAATGCCCATTGAGTTGAAGAACAACAAGATGTGAATCTAGATTCACAATCAATGCGTGAATATTGAGGGAAACGACCTTAGTCAGTAATTCAATGAAGGCACTATACTTAGTGACATTGTTCATATTTCATCCTAGACAAACACCCTTAAGATCTACCAACTCACCATGAGGATTTTAGATAACCCATGTTGTGAAGGAAAGATTCTGAGTACCGTGACAGGCACCATCAGCGAAACTGACATAAGGTTCGATAGACATCTACATAAGAAGCAAAAATGACACAATAAATGGTAAACACTTACACACCAAGCCAAACATGTACAAAACGAAAAACACACTTATGTACACAACAATGCATGAAAGACTCATAAATAATATTTCTTGAGATAAAGCCCATTTTGGGGCTTATCTAAAGGGTTTCCTTCGTAGCCAAATAGCTCATATGCTCCTTTTTGCAAAACATGTTTGACAATATAGGGCCCATGCCACATGGGTTCAAATTTTCCTTCCCATAGCTTGTCCTTAGCTTGATCATATAGTAGGACTAAATCCCCCTCCGTGAAAGAACGTGGGTTGACCATCTGATCGAGGTGAGTTTTCACTCTCTTCTTCTATGCTACAATGACTAAAGAAGCAAGTTGACGAGTCTCATCAAACCGTTCTAGATAAAGTAGGCGTTCTTCCACCAGAGTAGTAATTAGGAGAAGGGATTTCACATTCAATTAGAAGGGTAGCTTCTAGACCATAAACAAGTTGAAATGGTGTGAATCCAGTTGCATCCTTAATCGAGGTACGATAGGCCCAAAGAGAAAAACAACATCAAATTCCATTTTGACTTATGCATTCCAATGGTACGCTGAAGCATCATAACCAACACTTCGTTTATTGCTTCGACTTGGCCATTGGCTTGAGGGTAATATGGTGTTGAGCTATCATGACGCAAGCTTGACTGGGTTGTCAACTCAGTCATCATATAACCATGAAAATGGTAACCATGATTAGTGAATATAGATTGAGGGACTCCGAACCAGGTAATTACATGATTGAATGGGAATTGTGCAACTGTATTACTGTCGTTAGACAATGTAGGCATCACTTCGACCCATTTCATAAAATAATAAATGGAAACAATGATATACCCATGCCCCCTGGCCGAGCAAGGGTTACAGTTCATAAAATAAATGCCCCATTTAGCAAAATGGCTGATGGTAATGACAAGATATAAAAGGGAAGGTGGTGCATGCATCTTCCACTGGTAAATTTGACACGCATGATAGGAGCGGACAGCCAAAATGAAATCTTTGAAGATGGATGGCCAAAAATAACCAACACAAAGAATATTTTGAATAGTAGCATAACCAAACATATGACCACCACAGGTGCCAGAGTGGCAGTCATTTAAGACTTTTCCAGATTCCTTGAAAGTTAGACAGTGGCGAAGAACTCAATCAACACTGAGACAATATAAAGTTTCTCCGACAATATGATAGGGTTGAGAATGGTGGTGAATTTCTCGTCAAGCATCCTTAGACAAATCAAGGTGGAACGAAGACGTTTGGAGGTAAACAATAATGTCATCATACTAGGGATTGAGGGTATTGATCAAGAAAAGTGTATCGTCTGGAATGCGATCCTCTATCCGAGAGGCAGCGGGAGCAGATGGTAACGAGCAAATCAACTCAACGAAAACCAGTGACTTCTTAGACTTGGTAGTGGTAAACTCAAAATCAAACTCTTGAAGGATAACAATCCAATTTGAGTATTTACCACCCAGTAATTGATGTTATAGAATGTATATCATCGGGTTGCAATCTAAAATCATGGTGTAGTGTGCAACAAAATATAATGACGAAAACGTTGGACAACTTAAACAACTACCAAGGCTAACTTCTCAACATAAGCATAGCGAGTCTCAATGTTAAGAATGTTGTGGCTAAGATAATATATGACATGATCGGAACCATCGTCGTCATCTTGGACTAGAACCATACCAATGGTACTATCAACGATGACTAGATAAAGCGAATAGTCACGATGATAGTTGGGTGCATGCGATAGGGGAGCGGAAACAAGAAGTGTCTTGAGTTTCTCAAATGACCTTTGAGCGATGTCATCCAAAATAAATGTAGTGTCATGGTTTAGGAGATGTGTGTAACCTTTAGCAACCTCATCATAGTTAGGGATAAAATTACGGGGGAAATTAGCCTTCCCCTGCAAATTCTGCAACTGGTGCAAAGCAGGACGTGGGAGATTCGGAATAGATTCGAACTTGAAGGGATTGAGACAGATACCCTTGTTCGAAACGAAAAACCCAAGGAGTCTATCAGATTCAACATAGAAGACACACTTATGTGGATTGAGATGAATACGGTAATGTCTACAGTGAAGAAAAATCTAGCGAAGGTGGTTTCAATGGTCTGTTCATTTAGTTGAATGAGCCGGAAGATCATCCAGATAAAGTTGAATAATGTGTCTGTTGTCATGAAAAGCATAGGACATTGCTCGTTGGAAAGTTGCACTGGAATTCTTTAGACCGAAAGGGAGCTTTTTGTAAGCAAAATTATCCCACGGATAGATAAAGACAATTTTCTGCTAATTGACAGGCAAAATATTGATTTAGTTGTAACAAGAAAAGGCATCCATAAAAGAGAATATCTCACTCCCAGCACAGTCGTCGATAAGCTGGTCAATAAATGGAGTAGGATAGTTATCTTTCAAACACATGTGATTGATGTCATGATAATCAACACAAACCCTAATAGTGCCTTGCTTTTGGTCACAGGGAAAATGTTAGATACCCAGTCTGTTAGTGGAATAGGATAAATAAACCTAGCCTTGAGAAGTTTTTCAACCTCTCCCTTAATGGCGGCGGCCTTTCTCGGGTGCATGGGACGTAAACGTTGATGAATTGGTTTAGCATCAGGATACATAGGTATCTCATGTACCACAATACTTGGATCAATATTGGGCATTTCTTCGTATGACCAGGAAAACACATCGCGAAACTCTTGGAAAATATCGATGTAGAGCTGGATCTCCTCAAAAGAACAAGTCACTCCAATGTGAATATTTTCAATGATCCCTGGTTTAACAGAGATTTCGATGGGCATGTTTTACGTAATATTTCCCATATTCCCTTCAAAAAAGACCTCATGAGTGGGGATGAGTGTCTGAAGCAGTAACGACCAAAAAACTTAGGTAAAAAGGGGTCTGCTTCAAGGATAATGAACTGAGACATTCTTCCTGAGATTACAAGGAAGGTGTTGACACATAATTGGAAACATGACACTGGAATAGATATTCGTAATATAGACCGACAGTATCCAGGATCAGCGAATGCAGAGTTGGTGACAAATTACTGTGTAATAGGTACCTACTGTTGATCATGTCACTACTTGTACTTGTAATTTTCCAGAATGGAGTGGCGATAGATCATCCCGTTGGGGAGAAGTGCTCTGGAAGTCAGATCTGACTAATGCTTGACCTGACAATGCAATAGTACCCCTGTGGGTGAGGAGAAGATGTTCTTGTCTTCTTTCATGCTCATATCCCTCTACTACTACCACTACGTGGAGGAACCCTTCATGAGGGTCATGGATGTGGCAATTATCTTCCCTTACTGTGGGAGAGAACTAGATAGAAAATGAATTTCCTAGTATGGGAGACGAGCTTGCTGCATTTCTTAATAGTGATCAAAGAGGTGGTGGTAGGTGGGGCTACCTCTGGTATCCTATATAACGAATTACCCAAAGAAATAATAGTAGTGTGAGGCCTTGACTCATACATAGCATGTCACCTCAATAAGTATGGTTGGCCTAATAGTACATCACAAACATCAAGAGGTGCAACATCATACAATACCTCATCTGTGAAGGGCTTGATATTGTAGCGAAGGTGGCACCGCTAGTAGACTCGAAGATCTCGTCCTTGGTGAAGCCACCTGACAATGTACAATTCCAAGTGTGGTGTAGTCGGTATACCCAACCGCTTCATGACCTCTGTTGAAATGAGGTTCTTTTGGCTACCACTTTCGATAATGAATTGCAGCAGTGAACCCTTCACCCACATTTTTGAGTGGAAAAGATGCTCCCCCTCTTCTGGATCTTTAGGCCCAATCTTTTGGACCTTGGCAATGGAAACAATGGCACTGGGCTCTACATCAATGATTTTCTTCCCTTTGTCATTCCCCTTGTCGGGTTCTGATTCAGGGTCAGAACATGCTTCTGATTCTGAAGCCTTGAACTTAGCCACCAGCAATTGCTTGGTCCGACACTTTCTTGTGTTGTGAGTGGGGCTCTTATGGAACTCACACCACTTTCCTGTGTCCTTCTTTGACTTCATTGTGTTGTTCTTTTCTTGTGGCTTTGACAGGTTGTCTTGGGTTTCCCCATCTTGGATTTGTCCTTGGTTCTACAGTTTGGGAAAGCGTTTCCCTTACTTCGGATTCACGGATCCAAAGTCTCGCTTCTTCTGTTTAAACTTTTGCTTGATTTTGACAGCATATCAGTATGTCGAGCCAAGCAAGGAAATGTTCAGAAACTCCATCTCGTCTTGGATGTACCTATGTAGGAAACCATGGTATTTGACGACCAAATGTTGCTCAGAATCCTTGATACCTAACTTTGTGCAAAGGGTATGAAAAATGTTTGTGAACTCTGGAACACCATGGTCCCTTCCCTACCACAACATGGTCCATTTTATGTATTTTTCCTCATATCTCTTGACAGGGTAGTACTGCTCCCTGATGGCTTCCCAAAATGAATTCCAAGTGGGTGTGGCTGAAAATAGTGAGTCCATACTTTCATCCTTCTGCTCACAGTAGGTTTCCCACCAATCCTTGATGTGGGGGGCTACTTTGAGAAGATCGAAAGTAATCTTTTCCCGACTGGAAAAATCATGAATAGAAAAATAACCCTCTAGAAAATTTAACCATTTATCTACAACATCTGTGTCTATCTAACCCTTGAATATGGGGATTTCAAATTTAACATGTACCTTAAAGGGTGTGGCATTTCCAGAGTAGCTGTTGGGAGTAGCTATGTCACCCCTGAGTAGCTGCTGAAAGATCTGGGCAAAGTTTTCCATCATCGTGTTCCTTTGTCGCTATAGGGCTTCTTCGAGAAAGATTTTGATAAGATATACTACCCGCTCGTCTTTCTTTTCATCCACCATGGGAGGCTATTGGGATTTGCAAGGTTGGTCTTGCAAAGGTTCGAGCAGTTCAAACCCTAGCTCCTTATATCCCGACCTCGTTGGGGACATGCAAAGAAAAACAGAGAAAGAGCAGACTGCTCTGATACCACTGATCCAAAGTTAAACAAGGACAAAAAAAATTATAGAGATAACCATAAATACAGAGATACAACATAAATAATACTTCATTTCATTAATGTAAAATACTGAAATATGCTTATAAACCAAAATGGAAATAAACTAGCTCGGGGGACGGTAGCTTATCTCTGAGGAGAGATATGGCGGCTACATGCCTCTAAAATATCATACAATGAGGCTCAAAGGCCTATTTATTATTGAGAAACAATGGAAAACCCTAAACATCCAAAAACCTAAGCCTACGAGATGAAATGCCAAACTGTTTCCCCCGTTTGGGTAAATTGGTACATCAACTTCCAGGGGTCGTAACTTTGGCATATGATCTATGTTTGACGTGCACAATACCTCGTTAGAAATATCTATCTGAGGAATACAACTTTTAAAGAGAAACATCAATCCATGGACCCATGTTGCTCCAATGTTTCCCAAAAAACGTCTTTTAGGGCCTCAAAATGGCTCCGAAAGTTCAGGACCCAAAAAACTGCTAAAAATAGTAAAATGTGCTACAATTAAGGAAACTAAAAAACTGAAAAAAAATAGTTGTGGTGGTTCAAGTGGGATAGGTGGGTTGCCACCAACATCCACCTAGATCATCGTAACAATATGCTTAATAAAAAGTTCACTTTTAACTCAAATTTGATTATTCTTTCCATGATAAAGAAGCCACAAATGTGACTAGTCAATAGCAAAGTATCATTTTAACTTGTTAAGCCAATCTCTACTTAGAAGCAATCCATAGGATTTCAGGATGTCCACAATAACAATATTAGTACATTGATGAACTCTATGATAAGAAGATAAGTTAATTATAACATTGTTTATTTCACCAATTGCATGCACTAGTGATCTATATAATTGTATGATTCTAGCGCCATTTTCTCCCATCTTCTATTGATTTTCTTTGCAACAGATAAAGGTATAAAAAAATTCGTAGACATGCCAAAATCGACAAAGAAATTATGGACATCATAAATTATTTTCAAACGTTAAAGAAAAGGGGGGCAAGTATATCTATAATTTACATTTCCAATGCTAACTACTAATTTGAGTATAGTGGGAGACTTACCACGTGAGGCTTGGGAAGCAGAAACTATTTTACTTAATAGAGGTTGAGATGCAAAAGCTTGGATGATCAACACATTAGCCTAGAAACTTTCCTAGATGATAGATGGAGATATTAGCAAGAAATTTGTTCATATTATTAATGATGTTATACTCAATGTCTTCATCCTTGGTAGGGTGTTCTAAAGTTGTAGGTGGTGAAATGTTTTTGGATATCTCAGGAGTGATAGACTTGTTCTTATTATTCCCAGAAGTATTATTTTGAGGTTGAGCACTTCCAAATTTGGTCTGAGTGCTTTGAGTAGGATTATTTGGTGGAAAACTATTTCTCAATAATTACTTCCTCACGTCTTGCTCAGGCACTAATCCTTTTTTCCTCATATTATATTTCTTAGTCTATTATTATGGATGAGCTTCACCCATTGTAGGCTCACTAGCACCTTGTCAATATTTATTGAAAATAAGATCAAAATTGAAATTTGAATCTTCATCAATCTCTTGAGACTACTTTGAATTCTCTTCTGTAGACAAAATTTCAACGACATTGAAAACTACATTATTCATGTTATGTTTCCATTGTATGCTTGCTTTTTGAAAATGTGCTTCTTATTGAGTCTCAACGTTGAATACAACATTAGGGATTTTAGCAGACATGTCCAGTTGATTAGTATTCTTCTTAAAATATGGATTAAAGGACTTATTACAGGTGGATGACTCACTTGACTTTGTTTTGAGATCAAATACTTCATTGGTCAACAAATTCAAGGAAAATGAAATTTCTCCCCATCTATTTTTCATTGAAAAAATGAAATTTATCCCCATATCCCTTCAAATTTTCCCTAATAGGTGGTGGAATATCCCCTTAATGAAGATGTTGGCTTGATGGGCCCTGACCCAGGTTCAACGTTATCTATGCCAACCAACAAAACCCTAACTGATGGCCATTTCAACAACAACCTACATAGCATTGGTTGTAGTCTCACTCGAAGCAGTATGAGGGGATGACAGAACCAAGTTTCTGCATTCAAAGGCATATGTGATGGTTTCCTGTAGTCCTTATAACTCAGATCTACCTTCACACATGTTTAACCCTTCTGAACATTTGGTTATTGTAAAACCCTTTAAATGACTTCCAGATCTTTGCGAAGGCTACTAATTATACTTAACATGTAGAAATATTGCAGATCTACTAGTTTCACATAGTAGATAAGTATTAATTCATGTAAAACATAATACAAAGTGAAGATACATAAACTTGAAGAAGTAATAAATAAGACACAGATGCATCAGAATTGGCTCAAGACTGTCTTTATTAAGTATATCCAATTCAGTAAAAACTTCTTTTCACTGCACAATCAGTTGTGGCAGCCTGCACACTCAGCTTGCAAACTTACTAAGGTCTCCACACACTCAAATTTAGAAGGCTTCCCCTTTTGCCTAAGTACAGGAACAAACCTTTCCTACCTTATCACCTTGCCCTTACAATCATTATTCACACAAAGTTAACTCTTTAGACTCACTATGACTCATCTGTATCAAGATATTTTATTACAATACCGTCTTCCGCGGACCATGGGTGCGTCTCAAAGCCAATTTGTCACTTACCCACCTAAGGGAATAAATCCCCTTTGACTCATACTAGCTTCATGCTCTGCTTCCACATTTTGTGGAGACTTTACATTTGTTATAAAAATATGTTACAAAATTTTCCAAAACTGGCCCCAAAATGATCCCAGGGACACTATCCCAATAGGCCCCCAATACAAATTCAGTGAATCGCCCTCGAGTCTCGACTGGTGCAACAATATTGTTATGGAATTCATGAAAATTCACCTTCAACACTTGAACCAAATCAACAGTACCCTGAAACACGGCCTACTATACTTCCTCTACCTGATTCTTTGTATTAGGGCCTTCCACTACAAGGGCCATTGTCCTTTGTGTCTGTTGGATGGTCTTCATTTTTTCTTGAAATGACAGAGTGAGTTGGCTTTCTTCCTCTGTCCATTTTTGTGTCATGGCCTTCAAGATGGCTTCCTTTCGTTGTAGCTCCTCAATCTATGTTTGCAACTATTTTCCTTCCGTCAATCAAGTGAAGCACTGGACTAGAACCAAATTTCACATAGTCACCCTAACTTCATCAAATTTTTGTTGCTTCTCCCTAATATCTATACCAATTTTCTTCATGGTTGGGTCCTCCTACAGAGACATCCATAGTTCCATTGATTTCTGAAAGAGATATATGCAATCTTTGACTGCTGCATCTAAAGTGGTTGTTCCCTCTTTTATGTTTGCCCTAAGACTTCTAACGGAGCGGTCGACTAAAATTTTAACAACAATTTGGAGATTTGCATCTATAACTCAAAGAGGACTTGGCCAATTTCTTCATTCGATTCCTTGAATTCTGCAACCAACTTCTGAATCTTTGCTATTGTGGCTATGTTTTTGGGAATTTTGAGTTCTGGCAGTGCATTACATGCCCATGTAATGGATGCCTCCAGTTTTGGTTATGCATGGCTAGTTCTTCCTTTTCTTTCATTATCTATGCCTTTTATGTGAATATTTGTTCATTTTTGTCTTCACTTCACTGATTACTAGTAGCATGCATTTCTCCCTGACCCTGAGCTCATCGGATACTCCCTAATGTGATTCATGGAGGGTCTGGATAGGCAGTGCCGTGAGGTTGACACCCACATCCTTGATCTGTGTGAGTTGGATGTTCACTTCATCTATCTATGTGCATAAGGATCCTTTTGGTAATGGTATGGCTCTGAGATCTAGAGTCCGATCTGTTTGTAGCACAGTCGTGCATACTTGCTATAGGCTCACTTGAATCCAACTCACATGTCCAACAATCACTTGAAACAATCCTGTTTCAATCTGAGGTTCACACAGATCCTTCTGCACATTCCCTAGTGCTTGTTGGTACTATTGTTTGAAATTCTGTCACAGTTCCATCATTGTGTCATGGACCTTACTTTGATTTCATCCAAATTCCCCTCCATTAGGACCATTGGATCCATGTCTGAGTGCTTGTTGGAATTCTACTTCTTTCAAGGTCTAGAATTTGTCTCCTTGGTTTACTTATGTAGTTTAAAGGGAGTGCTCTGCTCCTCGCCCTCACCAACTTCTACATCAGAATCCCCTTTTTCCTCAGTGTGCTTCAAAGTGGACTCCTCAACAACAATAGTGGTCTCGTTAACCACCTAGTCTTTCTCAATAGTTTCCTTAGCAACAACTACTTTGAGAGTAGTTTCAATATTCTATTTCGTAGATTTCTCTCGAGTTGCGGCCTGCTTAGCCTCCTTCTTCTTCTTCCTCTTCCACGGCCCTAGAATCCTCAACATGCTGCACCTACGCCCTGATCCTGAGGGATATTTTTCTTCCTACATTCAATATGTAGGGGTTCGCTCCATCATTAGTTCGTAGCTTTAGCAATTTCGCTGATCATGCCCAACCGATTTGCAGAAGGTACAAAAAAATTGTTGTGGAGTTTATACAAACTTTTACAAGAGGTGACAATGGTCAGTTTCATGCTTTCCAACTATTTGGCATATATCGCACCATAAGGGTACTCATGCACTCGGTCCCACAATGTTCTCAAGCTTCAAAGGAACAGGACCTCCTCCAATCAAGTAATTTTGATAGACAGGGTAATGATCCTTATCATGCTCCTTGTCTTTACATTTTATGCACCAAAATTCTTCGCACACCTCAAACTAAGCTTCCTTCCTTGTCTTCAAGCTTTGCAATTTCATATGCAGGCTTGCGAGCTACGACTATATCTATTGCACTCCAACGTTCATGTCCTGCATTGGTGAGGATTCCAACATCATCACGATCTCCACATCTTCTGCTTGCATTCCTATTTTCTGCTGTGATAAGGGAAATCTCAAATGAGGTAATAACAAAAAAATGTACCAGTCTCTGTGTTGATCATTTGTGATATTCATATCAGCCTACTAGATCAGGAATTTACAACTTTGATCGAAGTCTCATGTGGACTCATTCATCATTTTTTGTATATCCTTAAACTTTGTTAGACACTGTGTCTGAAACTTAGGCTTTTTAAACTCACTATTCAGTTCCTGTTGAGTCTCTACTATGGTCACACCGGGTTGATCTATATAGAACTTGATAGACCAAGTCAATGCTTTATCCTGTAACATTGTGACTAGCTGTGTTTTCTTTATAGTATCATCTGTAATATGTTGTGCCTTCCATAAAGCATCTGCAATGAACTAGAATTGTTTGGGGTCTTTGTTTCCTACCCCTTTAAATATCGTCATCTTCATTGCGTTCACTATGTTGAATGGTTGATGCAGAGGTGGAGGTGGAGGTGGAGGTGTAGGTGTATGTGGCAAAGGTGGAGGTGGTGGTGGATTAGATGGGTGGGGTACCCCTAGGATACTCTAGCTTACTATCTACAGTGTTCTTTGTGGTGTTCTCAGAATATTCCCTTCATCATCGCTATTAGAAGATCGTAACAACAGACTGTATTCAAAGCTTGATTCTTCGTTCCTTCTAAAGGTTTTTCCACTTCATGTAGTCCCAAACATCAATATAATGGCATAACTCGTTTCTCACATAAAAACATCTTAATCCAAGTCTTCATAGATTTTAAGCACTTACCTCTTGGTCCCTTGAAGAATTTGTGCTCTTCTTTGTTATAGTTGATGCTCGTATTGATTGCGAACTCAGTGATGAATCCTCCTAAGATACGATCAATCTAGTGATCAACGGCCTGTTCGATGTTATTTTCTGAAGCTTCCAAGCATTTCACTAGCTTTGGGGTCCACATAATAGGGACTTCAAGCCTCCACGTACACTGACTAACTGCTAATCTGGACAATCACTCATGCATTTCGCAAGGAAAGAAACAGAAGAAGGCTTCAGTTTCAACATATATAGGTATCTATTTAGCCATTTCTCCTTGGATAACCAAGGGTTTCTGTTCTCTTGAGTTGCAAATGCATGCAACTTCTGATTGATCCACTTTTCGATTTATTTCTTAGTAGGGAACCACTTATTGGACATCACACATCCCTCGAACATATCCCGGTCTTGGTGTTGTCTTAGTGGGTCCTGACCCAGGTTCAGAGTTGGTTGCGCCAGAAAAATCCCTACACTACTGGCCCTTTCAGCATTAATTCACAGAGCATGGATTGAAGCCTCACCTGAAGCAGTATGGGGGGGATGCTGGAACCAAGATTCTACTCCTAGAGATTAGCGTGATGTCGTTTTATGCCCTAAATCCACCTTCACACAAATTGATAATATCTTATGGCTTATCGATATAACTCCATTTAATTAGCCTCTAAACCTCTGCGAAGGTCTATGACTATCATTTGTGGACCTTGAATATGCTAATCTACTGCTTATGTGCATCAAATATTACTCTTAATCCAGAAATTACTTAGATCGACCTAAGTTTTCGATAACTTTAACATAAAAGAAGATAATCTTCACATAAACAGTTAACATCAATTGTGTTCATATAAAAATATAAATTGTGTAAAGTCGCGCATCAATACATCATTATTTTGTAAGCCCATCATAACATAAAGTGCATTCATATAAAATAGAAGTAAAGAGATAAACATGGGTATTTTTGTAACAATATTCTTTATTAATATTCAGTTTAGCTTACAGACTCAATACTTCCCTGCACACTCAACTGTAGGGGTGTGCACACTCAGCTACAAAGTCTACTCTAGGCCTCTGTGCACACAGCTGTAGAGCCCTTCTTGCTACTCTTCTCCGCTAGCTATCTATAATTCTCCCATAGACAAAACTTCATTTCTTTGCTTAGACATCCTAAGACACAACTATTTATACAATCCCATGGTCCACAAACTATGGGTAGATCCTCCAAAATCTGACTCAACTTACATAAAGAAGGGTAAAACCCTTTATGATTCTTTAACTAACTACACACTCTGTGACCACAATTTGTGGAGAATTTACATATTTATACAACAAAACTTGGGATTTTTCCCTAAAACATGGGTTTTTTCCTCAAAATTGACCCTAGGGGACCCCATCCCAATAGGCCCCCGACACAAAGATCGTGACTCGTCGTTGAGTCACTCGGCTAGCAGGAAGATCTTACTGCAAAGATCCTTGTTGAGGGACAAAGTCCCCTAGGGTCTTGGGTCAGTACCCTAGTAGAGCGGGGGTTATCTACAAAGAAAAATAAGCATTCCATATAGCCATGATACTAATATAGAAAAACTACATGAAGAGGGGTGCACCTGGGGGTCCTTCGTTTGGGTAGATCCAGCCAGGGTCCATACCCTCTTTGAGTTCCTTTCAATCCTTCAACCTACAAAACAATCAATTCAAGGAAGAATAGCAGTATATGGACCAAGCATCATAATGAAATCAACTTCATATCATATTGAAAGGTAGTTATTTATACAATTGAAACAACCATTCATATGTAAATCATAACATTGATATCATAAGCATGAAGAAGATTAATATCAGGAACAAGACAATTGTTTCTTTTATTATAGATAACTAAAATACAGTAAGGAATGATTTCACCTGAGTCTTCCTTTTGCAGGCTCCAAGCGGAACCGTCCTCTGGATTTGTCCAATCTCAACCCTGCAACAAACTCCTTCCATGACTCACTCAAGGATATCTCAACTAATGGAAAGACATGATAACTGAAGGAAATAAGTGTTTCCTGTAATGGGGGAAGTGCTAGAAGCACAAGGATCTTCAGACTTGATTAGGGATAATCTCAGCAGAGTGATTTTTCTCTATATTCTCTCCTCCTTTAGGCCTTCACATTGAAGCCTTTTTCTACTTCTCCCAAAGTAGTTTTTTAGTTGGGAATTCATTGGGAACAATTGGGCCAGGGGCACTAATAGGTAATTAATAGGTAAAACCCATGATCTCCACCTGAAATTAAGGAGATTTAATTTTTTTAAGTGTTTTAAGACATATACACGGGTTGGGTATACACAGACTCACGTACAAACACATTTAGCTTAGGGAAATGTCGCGTATAGGCAGTAAAAAACTGTATTTTTACGTATTTGGACTAGGTCTGGAAGGATGGGTTGCCTAGGCCATGCGTGCAACATCACAAACATCAAGAGTGAGATTTGGAGCTATAACAGATGCCCCCTAATATATGAGGTCAGAAGGGGTACATGATGGCCGAAATGTATTAAGTAAGTGTATGGAAAGGAAACCTGTCAAAAACTGAGAAGGACTTTACTAGAGTTCAGCATGCCAAGCCACAAATGGAGATTAGAAAGAAACACTCTCTGAGTTGGGCATACCCATGCTCAGAGAAAGTAAAGCATGTCCACATATCAAGTACAAGTAGATCCACTAAGTATACAAGTATAAAAGATTGGAAAATACATAATGGATCATTTGATCACGATCGAACAAGTACATGTCTAAATATCACATATAAGAATGTCAGTGATGCTGAAGAATGAAGCGGATCATTGATATCAAAGGCTGATCCCAAAAGTACCAAATGAACATGACAGAGTAAGATGGTACTACACTGCAAACTCAGGTGCTAGCATATAGAATGTTGCCATGAATGACTGCAACACATAATGTGGAGTGGTATCAACAAGCAGCAATAGGAGCAACTATCAAGTGAACCAATGAATGTTGATGAAACCTGAGGTCTTCATTGACCGCTGTGGTACATTTCTACACCATGGGAATAAATGATTTTAAGTCGACCATGTGAGAAATCGTTTGATTACCGACCATTGATGTATACTGTTAACAAACATGAGACTACTCACCGATAATGATAATGAGCATCAAGGTACCCAGTATAATCTAACAAGTGTGAATAGATGAGATGGAGTTGAACACTTATAAGAATCTATCAATCAGGAGACAATGATGGTTTTCAACTATTGATAGTGAAGTATCTGCCACTAATGACTGCAAACCCTAAGGTACTGCCATATGGACTCTAGATCTTTGCCCTAGAGCAATGAGTCGTAGTCGATAGGGAAAGATCTGTTAGAAGGAAGGCATTAAGGCATCCTTCATCAATCTAATGCAAGTGTTACTCGTGAGCCAATAATGTGGAAGGGATCAGACCAAAAAGATGTAGTAACCCAAGCAAGTCACGTTTCCGGTGTACACAAGATGTGGCTAACGCACGACAAAAACCCTCTGAACCAACCAATAATGAAAGTTGACATAGAGGCAAGGTATCCACCAATAGGGTCAAATGGAAACCAAGGTACTACATGAATCCCAATGTGTGATAGTGTAAGCTAATGTCGAACACAAGGGAAACCACTCAGTCAAAGACCCATGATACTGATCGATGTTGAGCACAAGGTGACCTATCAATAATGAAAATAGGTCCAGGGTGTGGCTCTAGGCTTGTCTTCAGAGCATGATGTGGTCATCGATAAGGACAAGGCTCACTAGCAAGAAGTCAATGGAAACCTTCTCAAACCGGCATGAGTAAAGGACTAATATAACTGATGTGGTGATAGACAAGACACTGACAACCAGGGATGGCCGAATAAAAATGAGTCAAGAGACACCATAGAGAGGCCGACTCAGGCTAACTTCCCTTGAACAAAAGCACGACTCAATGTGACTATGTGGTAGCATATGATGACTCTGTATAAGTTCATCATGCAGGAGGCACGAACAAACCCTCCATATGATTGGAAGAGATAACCAATTGGGGGAGAATTGACTTAATAACAAGGTTAAGGCATACCTAAGTCAAACTAAATCCTACCCAAACAGAGGAGACTTTGTTTTGAGTGCTTTGTTCAAGGGTGACATGACTCACTCTAGCTGCCAACAATAAATGAAAATATTGTCCCGTTCCTGCTCTTTTTGGAATATATAATTTTCTTTTTCTTTTTCTTTAAGCTGGAAAAATAATAAAAGAATGATATAGTACAGTGGAAAAAATGAGTGTCGGTGAAACAAATGATCTAGTTCATTGGATTCGAACAATCCTATACTCAATGCAGGGAGGTGAAAACTGGTCAAAGACACTCAAAGATGTGTTCCTTCCATGGGTAAAGGTGTGTCAAGTTGCAGAAGTCAATGGAATGCAAGTTTGATTTTGCAGTCGTCATGGTCAAAATTTGGCTTAAACACGAGTCCAAGTGAAGCTGACTCAAGGCCAAAAGGTACAAATGGTCAAAATGCAATGCAGTAGTACAACTCAACACAAAGGAGCCTCTAGGGTATAAGGCCAGAAGGAAGAGAAGAAGCAAAGGGGAATGAGTCTTCATCGCATAAGTCATGGTAGGACTATAGAGGACTCCTGATCCTACTCAGTTCGAAGCATGGGCAACAAATGTCAATGAATTTTTAACTACGATGCCCATGAAAAGGATGGTTATACCATCATGTCATGATTTAAAAATTGGCAAGTGAAGATGGTTTACGAACCATAACACGATGTGATCCACCCTATGGCAAGTGTATCGACAAATGGAGGCTAGTATGCATAATGCAATGTGAAAACTGACTTCCCTAACCTATATGACAATGAGAAAATGATACCTACCATGATGGGTCAACAATCATGGAACCGTCTCGAAACTATCGAAAAAGCATCCAAAATGTCCTAAAAATCAAACCATTCTCGACATTCTAAGCTCCCAAGTTAAAAGTTACATGAGAAAAAACAAAATCAAGTTTTGAAAAAATTTGACATTTTCAAATTTTATAAAATAGTTTTTTGACTCACATTATCATTGTTTGATTTGAGAGCAAAAGAGTGAAGCAAACAGAGCAAGCATTGCCACTCACCAAATTCGACTATTCAAATCTTCCCAAAATCACTAGGAAATCCTTAAACTTATCTTGTATTCAATTATGATTGGTTTTAGAATTTTTAATTCAAGTTTCGCCATTGAATTATTATCAAAAAAAAATTCGCGGCGTATATGCGGGCAGGCTATGTGCAACCCACATATACACAGGCCCTAGATGTGACTGTGTATGAAACAAACTTGTGTATACGCCGCGAAAACTTCAAAACATAAATCTAAAGGTCCAAATTTGTTTTTTCTTTAGGATTCCAGTCACTTGGAGAGAAAGAGAGCATTCCTTAGTGGATGATGAGGTTAAGAACGATCCTCATGCCCTGGATGCCTTAAGAGGATGCGGTTTGCTAAAGTTCTTTAAAATTCCAAACATGAAAGCAAACACTCACCTGCTTGAAATGCTCATTCACTACTGGAGCATCGAGGATGACTCATTTATGATTGATCAAATGCCACTCAAGATATAGGTTGAGGATATTTATTTCATCACATGCCTTTCTCGGAGGGGAGAGGTAGTACATTCCACAGGCAGAGCGCGAGGCAGTCTCTCTATCAAGGACTATGTGCATATATATTTCCTAGGTCATCTAGAAAAGGTTGGAAGTCAAATTCCAATCAAGCATGTGGAGAGTTTATCATTGAGGATCATCTTGTTCACTATAGCCAGAGTGAACGGATCAGCTTCCTTACACCAGGGTTCACGGGTAGCCATGAGCTTGGTAGTAGATTGTCTCACCACAGTATTTGATTGGTGTACTCTTCTTCTCACCAACCTGAACATCTAGCTTACTTCTATCAAGAAGGGGCAGACCAAAAGCTTCGAGTATGGAACTATTTTGTGCTCTTTCTTCTTTGAGAGGGTCCCAACACTTTGTCCTAGAGTATCAATTTTGATCAGCACCCCACGAGATCCACAAATGGGCAGGTGGGCTGACTTGATGAAATGACTAGGAGGTAGGGACATTCCACAGACTGCTTTCGACGATGACTTCTTCTCCTGTTGGGAGGAGTAGATCATCGTCGTAGATGACTACCCCTATGCTGTGTTGGACTTCCGAGGAGATCCTTATCTAGCTTTACCACCAATTGCAGCATGGGGCGATATAGGTAACAAAT
Source organism: Pinus taeda (assembly GCA_000404065.3). Classification (NCBI taxonomy): domain Eukaryota; kingdom Viridiplantae; phylum Streptophyta; class Pinopsida; order Pinales; family Pinaceae; genus Pinus; species Pinus taeda. The sequence goes on along the minus strand of APFE031002474.1, from coordinate 45,298 downwards.
GTTTTTTATTTTATGATTTTTATGATTTTTAAAATATAATAATGAATTTTGAAAAAATATTTTTGATAGGATTCAAATGACTAATATGATGATCATGTTCCAGATATTGGGCTAGTACAACCATATGGGTTCCCACGGCATGGACGTCGCAGCTGAGGTGTTGAAGAGGTAGCTGCAGACACAGAGCGACTTCTGCACACAGTTCAGCGGCACTTGGTGAGACTAACTCACCGAGTACCGATGGAGGCTGTAGAGGATCTCCCTATAGATATGCAGTGTCATGTGGTTGGCATGCCACGAGACTGGGTTCGCACTCTTAGGCGTGTGGTCAAAGCAGTAGTTGCATACTTAGCCGCTCATCCTAAACCGGGACATTATATGTACTGGGCATGATTATGGGCATTTGAGTCCCAATTTTTTATATTATTTTGGACACACTTATGTACACTCGAGATATTTTACGATATATATATATATATATTATATATTATATATATATATATATATATTATATATATATCTATATATATATATATATATATAATATATATATATATATATATATATATATATATAAAGTTTCGACTTTTTGATGCTTGATTTTATTGTGATGAATGAATGATGTGCCAGTCTAATGATTGATTAGCGATAGAATCAGATAACCAATTATGAGATCTTAGAATGTGAAAATAATTAATGTAAGTAAATGATATTTGCAATAAACTCACTCTTAAATACTGGTGATATAAACATGGATCCCTTACTCGACAAATGTTATTCAATTGTGACAATATCAATTGTGAGTCAAGATAGACTACCAACAAATTGATTTCAGAAGAAATTTCTTCGGATAGTAAATTAATGATGGCAGTATACTCAACCATATTATTTGAAGTGGGACCAATGCATACTCCCCTTGACACCATCAACTAACTAGTTGGATAGTAGATTATCACCCAAGTTGTGGAAGCGAGGTTCTGAGAGTGCCGACTAGCACCATCGGCGAATCCAAAATAGACCAATTCATCCATCAACACCTGCCATAGTAGACCAAAAAGTGTCGATATAAAAAAAACTCCCAATGAGATATATACAAACATACAAAATGTACAAAGAAGCCATTGCCTAGCTACTACTTAAGAAAATTACTTCTTGAGGTAGAGCCCATTTCAGGGCTCTACCAACTTGTTTCCTTCAAAATCGATTAACTCATACACCCCTTTTTCTAAAACTTGTTAATTTATAAATGGACCATACCACATAGGTTTGAACTTGCCTACCCCCAAGGCATCCTTATCTTGTTCATAGACCAAGACAAGATCACCTTTAGAAAAGACTCAAGGATGGATAGCTTTATCGTACTAAGTTTTAAGCCTTTTCTTATGAGCCTCATTGATTATGGCAGCATCTCGATGCTGCTCATCGAGATGTTCCAAATGAAGGAGGTGCTCTTCGAGACTAGAGGTCTCTGGAAGGAGCTCAATAGTAACTTAAGAGATGGAATTTCACATTCAACAAGAAAGATAGCTTCCATCCTGTAAACTAACTAAAAAGGTGTAAAACCTGTAGCAGTCTTTACGGAGGTTTGATATGCCCAAAGAGCTGGGTACAACATAAGATGATAATTGGACCGATTTTTGTCGATCATCCTTTGCAGGATTGTCTCAAGGGTTTTGTTCACTACCTCGACCTATCCATTAGCCTGAGGATAATATGGAGACGAGTGCTCCTGCCGGAAACCCAATTTAAGAGCCAATTCAGACATTAGTTGGTTCTGGAAATGATTGGCATGGTTAGTGACAATCTCTCTCGGGATACCGAACCTTGAGATAATCTGATTAAAAAGGAACAATGTCGCTATTTCACTATCATTTTTATAAGTGGGCATGGCCTCAGCCCACTTCATGAAGTAGTCTATGGCCATGATAATGTACTTGTGATTCACTGTTGAAGGTGGATTACAAGTTGTATAATCAATACCCCTCTTAGTAAAAGGACTGACAGTGACAATGGGAAAAAGAGGAGTTGGATGTGTGTGCATCTTCCAAATATAATCTTGACAGGGGTGACAACATTTGACCGCTTCAACACAATATTTGAAGAGCGAAGGCCAAAAATAGCTGGCATGCAAGATACGATGGGCTGTAGCAAGCCCTAAAAGTTGACCACCACAAGCTCCACTGTGGAAATCATTGAGCACTAACTCTGCTTCCTCTAGGGTTAAACAATTCTGAAGGATTGAATCAACCCCTCAACGATATAGTGTATCACCAATGATGACATAGTTCCTAGCCAGGTGACCTAATTTTCGGTGTTCATCCTTAGAGAAAGTAGAGGAAAACTTCGAAGTCTGGAGACAGACAATGATATCTCCATACCAAGGGTTTAGTGAAGAGATGAGGAATAAATGTTCATCGGGAAAAATTTCCTCGTAAACAATATCCTCTCTGTTGGATACCTATACCAATAGGTTTCATATGTCATGATTGGAAAATTCAAGTGCCAAATATGCTCTACTTTGCTGCTACAAAGGTTCCATATTTGCAAGAAAAGACAAGGTGTGTACATACCCTCATGCCATTTGAAGTTCTGATGGATGACCCAACAGTCTAATTTGGGTCATCCCATATTTTCAATTTATGTTGTAGAATAGAGAAAGAAATCTGTCCAAACTGTTTAAACTTCGCAGATCAGTAGTTAGGCAGAGAAACTAAGGTTCCCAACTGCTTAATCTGGGGCCTTGGAGGAAATAAGGTTAGTGCTATATAGGAAATGAAAGCAAAAAGCCAATGGAAAAGAAAAGGCACACAAAGGGTTTGCAAGTCCAAGTGCACCCTCTAAGAAGAAATAAAAAATGCTAGGAAAAATAGTTGGGTAGGTAGATGGGGTTGCAGAATTGGTGTTCCTTCCAAGATCAACTTTGCTAACCAAGTACAGACAAGACAACACAGTGGAGCATGTCTAACTCTCCTTTCTCCTTTGTTTACCACTCATAGCTAACATCCCTGCACCAGGTATGTTCACAAGGGAGACTGAAGGCTTTATGGTGGTTCTTATGGCCTTTAAAAGCCACATTTCTTGTGCAAAAATCTTTTCATTTTGATCTACTCTTTACACTAAGTTGTTTTCAAGAAAACTTAATAGTATTGGTCTTCATTCACATTTTTCCCCCCATATTAACCTCTAACTCTATTATCTAGCTCCCTATACTTCACTTCCCCTATTATTATAACACCATGGTGTATAAACCCTAAACAATGTATAAATATCCCCTCCTTGGCATTATAGCCATAATTTCCACTCCCAGGGCATTGGATTAACATCTGGTTAAGGTCAAGAACCCAAGTCTAACCCCTTTTCTCCATCTGAACCTATCTACCTAGTCAACTCTCCATTTTTGCCTAAAAGCCCTTTTGAGCACCCTTATACCACTAAAGGGCAAAATTTTTGATGAAACCTACCTTCCCCGCCTTATCCTAAGGTCGGGAGTCAATATTCGCCTTTTTTCATAAAAACCCATCAAACCCGCCTATCCTAAGTTTTACCCTTCATATGTCTTATGCAAAAAAATTGTTTGAAAAACCTTTGTTTTCCACCTTTTCTAATGTTGTCGGGCTTATTTGATTTTTTACAAAAGTACTTCGAAAAAACCATTGCAAATCATTGATAAACCAAAGGGTCCCGCCGGGCGCAGTTGCCAATACATATATTATTATAATTCACCCGTTGACTTTAGCCTCCGTGCAGCTTGTTAACCCGATAACCGTCCGATCGAAACCTTTTCTAATCGACGGTCATCATAGGTTTCGGAGGGGCCCGATGTTCGACAGTTAAAAAACCATTGATTTTATTCTCCGTGCACATTCCCTGCCCGACAACCGTCAGATCGCGCGCCTGAAATCCAACGGTCCTCGTGGATTTCGGAAGGGCCCCGATGTCCGACAGATATCTCGTGGATTTCGGAAGGGCCCCGATGTCCGACAGATATCGTCCGATATCTGTCAGACGATGATGTCACGCGGGGACACGCGTAGCTCCCAAACTCCGTCGGAGCCCCCTCTGACAGATTCCTTGCCGTGCAGGAGGGGGCCTGATATGACGACACCTGTCTGCCCGCGTCATCATCCCGCTGTCGCCTACGTCAACGCCACGACCGCGCACCCTGTCCTCCATTCGTCCACCTGGCCGCCACCTCATCGCCCCCATGGACCGGTCTCAGGCTGCCACGTCACCTGATGACGTCCTACTGACGTCATCTGACCCGGACCCACTTGCTAACGTCATGCTGACGTCACTCAAAAAATGTGCCAATAAGCCAAAAAAGCCATATTTTGACGTTTTTACGTATTTTTCTTCACTTTTTATAAAAATCACCTATACTCTCTCTGCATGCGCATTACGACGAACAATTTGCCAACCAACTCCAGACCATCCACAGAAGTTTAAAGCGCGCACCCAACTGCTGTTTCGTCCTGAGCAACTGGTTAAACAGGTATTTGCTCGTGAACCTCCTTGCAACCTGGTTTATTCACAGTAAATTGTAAAAAATACCCAAACACGGCGGAAGCTTAAGAATTCACCACAAAACCAAACATATCCAGCTCCCCCTCAAAGAATTAACGGTCAAATTTTACTGGCAGAGCCATTTCGCACTAAAATTTTAGTGAAAACCCTTCTCTGTTCGCGCAGTCGTGAACCATAGCACATAACTTGCTCCTAAATTATCAAAAGAGGTCTGCTAAACACTGTAAAAGGCCTTCTCAGAGAACCTAGCAGTATTCTATTCTGCTATAAATCTACCCTGCTACCCTGCATTTCTCTAAATCCCACTTTCTCAGATAGCCCGTTCATCAGTTGTCAAAAAGCATTCAAGTAGACATGGACATTCCCTCGGCATCAGTAGCCCTCAATGTTACTCTCCTGAATGCTCCCCAAAGAGAGCTGGCGTGGCAAGATTTGGCAGACGTAGACTACCAAATCTCAGAGGACTACCCATCTAAATGAAAATTCTACATTCATCTGCTAAATGAGCTCAGAGCTAGGCATAGAGATGGAACAGATATTCTAGGTATTTGGGAATCCTCCCTCCCAATCTTCAAGCTACCTCAGGTCAATCAGTTCCCTGACCTGATTCACCCATGTGTTGTCTGCTATGACCCCATGCAGAGGGCTTTGCTCAACCCTGAAGGTGCAATAGTGTTTTATACAACCCCTGAGGCCATCAGGGAAATGCTCCAGTTCAAAACCCAGAAGAAGTTGGTTCCCTTGTCCCTGCTGGACCTGATTAACCAAGGAGCCAAGGTACTGACAGAAGCACAGATCCTAAAGCTGAATCAATTATTTATCACAAACTCTGACACAGTGCTGCACCCTCCCATTTTTGATGGCTACCTAAATCAACTGGGTCTGGACCTGGCATACATGATAAGCTCAGTTTTGGGATACAAATCAATGGAGTTTATTGAGGAAACTGTATTAGTGATGATGACAATGTTTTCCCTCGGTAAGACCCCCATTTGTTATGATTATGCTACATACATCTCAGACAAGATACATGAGCAATTTCTACACTTGTCCAGAGAGAAGGTGTTCAGATACACCTCATACATTTATCATCTCATTCTGTACCACCAACATGAGAAGTTATCCTTTGATATCAAGAGAATTGATGCAGCAGGCAACCCTAGGTCAGTGGTGTACTGGACCTCAGTCTTCCACATCCTCACATACTCTCCATACACATACTCTGAGTTCATAGACCTGTTCATCCATCCAGCTATGTCTCTCTTGGTAACTTCACCCCCTCCAAGACTATCTGATGAGATGCAGAGGATTCTGCAGCTATCCAGTGCCTACAGCATAGGGGATTGGTACTTTTACCAACACTTCACTGTGATCAGAATATATGGGTGTGAGCTGCGCCCAT